>CAXKVY010001492.1:0-27638 GCA_964058915.1 Tetropium fuscum
ACAGTAAACCAACTTAAAAAAACAAGAACTTTAAGTAGAAACAATATTTTAATCTCAACAACAAAAAACGAAAACAATCTTCTTATAGCAAACTCTTAGGTTTGAAACGTTTGTTAAAAATAAACAAATGATGAAAAAAAATTGAGCATTTTTTGATCACCGAAAAATATAGTGACTCTAAAGGATATGAAAATTATGTAGCTAGTATGTAAGCATATGAAAATATGTAGATTTTAATCGCAATAAGTATTTCGATATCGATAATACAATTGGTATGAAATTACAAAATCGATACCGATTGTAAAATTGTTTTGAAATTGTTTTTTTTTATCTGAATGGATTTGGGAGATAGGAATTCTCTAAGGAGCGATAAACATGTCCTAATGAAAAAAACGATAAATTGAAGATTACATTCCTAAGATTTTTGTAGTAACTATGATTACCTAATAAATTGTGTGGTGGTATTATTAATTAGGCAGCTAATTTAGATCAATATTGTTATGATCTTTTGTGTTATAATATTAGAAAAGAATATTAGTAAAGAAAGTTGATTTTATATTGTTATCTATATGATGTATCTATTGATGTATCTACTGTTATATGTATATTATATTTATGTCGTAATATAGTAAATGCACTATTTTTGTGATTGTACGTCTCATTTCTCCAAATAAATTTGGGTATATTTTGGCTATGAGTTTCGGATATTCTGTATTTACATACATACATACACATTTGTTCGATTCGATATTAAGCGTTGTGTCATGACCAAGCCTTGCCAAATTTCTCGTAGAATATCAACCTACTTTTATAAATTGGTATTAGTATTGGAGGCCTAAACCCTCTGACGTTTATCATTCTTAGATACGGTCTAATGACTAATATATTGACGAAGATAAAAGGATTAAAATTGGATAAATCTAATTTTATTTATCTAAGACACTTGTCGCCTACGGGGTTTTCATCGAGATGAAATCCCAAGTTAATTGTGTTTGTATTTCACCTTCTTCAAATGCTGTATAAATAAATGCCCGGTTATATGAAAGATTTAACATTGGTTAACTAAAAATATTAACAACAACATAATTATCTCGGATGCACATTATTCTTTGCAAGTGTAGGTATTATAGAAATCCAGACCATAGACATGACGAAATAAATTGCAATGTTGTATAGGTATAGAACGTTTCTAAATTCGGAATTAAATGGGGATTCATTTGATTGTTCTCTAATTCACATTCGATATAATATGTAGCAGCACGAATGGTATTTTATTATAGGAAAAATAAATTTGAAATATGAAAATAATATGTACTAACATCTAATAATATGTATGTACTACACTGCTGGCCAATAGGTTGGAATAATTCAAATTTTTAGGGTAAGTTTCGATACATATATCTTCTGAACGATATGGAATATCAAAATACGGATTTCAGGACGTTTTTGGAAATTTCATCGACAAAAACTGGTCTGAATATCAATTTTCCATTATGCTCAAAAAAGGAATATACGGGGGTGTAAACTAAACCCCTAAAAAAATCAAAATTTCATTCTTACCGAGAATTTAGGAAAACCAAAATCGAGTTAAATTTTTTATACCGGGGTAATCTATGGACCAATTCGAAAAAACAAATTTGGCCGATTTTTGATATCTCGCTTATTTTTGAATATACGGCGTTTTTATTGAAATTAGGACAATTTTTTGGAAATGTATCTCTTACTTTTTAAAAACAAAGTAAGTAATGGATTTTTTTCTTATTTTCAAGTAAGCTTACATGCCTCTAGCTGCCTCAGTAGCTAGAATTGACATTTCTTATACAGGGTGCCTGCGAAAACATTTAATAAGCATGTGTCACGAAAAATCTGTATATTTAAATAAACTGTGTGCAGAACCCTGTATGATTAAAATGAACGATAATTTTAAAATTTTAAAACTGTGAAGGGAAACCTTAGAAAAATATCTCGAAACGGTTTTTTATTTTTCTTGATCGGATGAGTATTATCATAATCACCAGCTAATCGTTACTACCGCAAGTTTTTTAAATGTTTTATATAGGGATTTACCGTGTAATTACAACGAAACTGTAAATTATGATAATACTCATCCGATCAAGAAAAATAAAAAACCGTTTCGAGATATTTTTCTAAGGTTTCCCTTCACAGTTTTAAAATTTTAAAATTATCGTTCATTTTAATCATACAGGGTTCTGCACACAGTTTATTTAAATATACAGATTTTTCGTGACACATGCTTATTAAATGTTTTCGCAGGCACCCTGTATAAGAAATGTCAATTCTAGCTACTGAGGCAGCTAGAGGCATGTAAGCTTACTTGAAAATAAGAAAAAAATCCATTACTTACTTTGTTTTTAAAAAGTAAGAGATACATTTCCAAAAAATTGTCCTAATTTCAATAAAAACGCCGTATATTCAAAAATAAGCGAGATATCAAAAATCGGCCAAATTTGTTTTTTCGAATTGGTCCATAGATTACCCCGGTATAAAAAATTTAACTCGATTTTGGTTTTCCTAAATTCTCGGTAAGAATGAAATTTTGATTTTTTTAGGGGTTTAGTTTACACCCCCGTATATTCCTTTTTTGAGCATAATGGAAAATTGATATTCAGACCAGTTTTTGGCGATGAAATTTCCAAAAACGTCCTGAAATCCGTATTTTGATATTCCATATCGTTCAGAAGATATATGTATCGAAACTTACCCTAAAAATTTGAATTATTCCAACCTATTGGCCAGCAGTGTAGTTAAGTGTTATGATAAATTGCACTATAAATAGGACCTACCAACAGCCCTGACTTCATAGAAAATTCATTTTAATTAAACATTATTCAAAACTTTACATTAATATTGTATGGCCCATACGAAGATCGTATTTTATTAAATATCTAAATTCAAATAAACCCGATTAGATTAGATTACTTTTTAGTAGATATACGCAAAACTATTTCTCAGTTCTAGACAAGGCCTTAATTTCACTTTTTGTCATGGTTAAATCCAAATCCGCGCGAAAATCTTATCTTATATATTGTATAGGTAGGTACTTACACTAATTTTTGGAGAAATGTTTCTTTAATACTCTGTATTAAAAAAGCATATCTTAGGGTTATCTTTAAAATATTTGGGGGTCCACTGCGATTGCATTAACACAAAATGTAACTTTCACTTTAATTCATTGTTAAAATTCACAAATTCACTTCCTTGCTTTGCTATAGGTTTGTCCCAATAAAAATGTTAATGTAAAATGAAGATTAAGAAGTACCTAAACGGATTGTTGTTGGCACTTCTGTATTTTCACTCTTTCTAAATTCTAAACACATTTAACACAATCGAAACTCTTATCATTTTTGTAGGCTCTGATGTAGACTCTATGTTATAAACGATCTTAAAATTCGACCGTACTTTGTAATATAGGTATGCAAAATATTTGCTAAATATGCAATAGTGTAAAAAAATAAAAATTGAACTGTTTCAGAATTAATGTTAAAATAAAGAAATTTTACTTATTTTGATTTTGAAAACAAAAAAATCACTTATTTTTATATCACTGATACTTTTCCTTTACAATTCCAATAATTCGAGCAGTGTATACCGTAACTACAAATATAATGTAACAAAACTACCGTACTTACGTTCTGTAATACACGTGAACGGTCTGTTTTCGAGCACGCTTTGCACTACATTTATAAGATAGAACTAACTCTAATTCACTCCGGGCAAACGTTTGGTGTGTACGCAGATAAATTTTACGCAGCCTTGCCACTTGCTAGGCAGACACACGATTTCGCTTGAATGAAACCATTCGGCGACTTGCAGTCACGGATTGTTGTTTGTTCTCTATTCTGATAGGTTCACCCTCGAGAGAGAGTATGACATGGAAATGACTCGGCAAAATTGCTTCTAGATAATCATTAGTTATTCATTTATTATTTAAAAAGGTACCTAGTTCCTAGTTTTTAATAAACACTACTTCTTGAACCAATGGCTGGAACTCAATTCAACGGCTGAACTAACAACCCCCATTTCTCCAGACAAACATCACCAGGAGGCCGTTGTTTAAATTGTACCTGCATAATTAATATACCTTTAAAATTCTTTTAAAAGTGTCGTTATTTATTATGAGACAGTTTCAGTTTTAATAGCTCAGTCGTATTAGACGTCCAAGTCCGATTCCAATCAAAGTGGTATCACTTGAAACCACAGTCGTTAAGCTTTCAAACAGTACACTGAGTTTTAGTTAATATATTGCTGGAGTTATTTTTTTAGATTTAGTTAATACCTACATAGTTTGAGTTTTACGTTGTTTTAGCTTTGATGTAGTCCTTCAATACGGTTTTAGTAAATTCAAAATTCTCTCAAAACTTGAGTATATTACTGAGTGAATTTTTTTATGCTCTCAAGTGCAGTATAATGGAAAAAACATATTTTTATTTGGGAGCTTGTAATAGAGAGGATTTGGTAGTAGATAGATGCTTTGCAGGGAAATTACAAACCGTGTTTGTTTTGGTTAAGGAAAGTCCCCTCAACCTTGTATGTTCCCCTCTGCAGCTTTGTTTGTAATCTTTTAAATAACAGTATTATCACAAAAACGTCACTATACTGTGACTCAATTATTCTTTCAATATTTAAAATTATTTCAAAGTGTTTTAAATATCTAATTACAAGAAACATAAGAAACAAGAAACTTAACACTACTATGCTAATACTATATAACACATGATTGACAATAGTTTCAAAAGCAGTAGTTTTATATTGTTCGAGACACTATCTTTTCAGTGTAGGTGTAGGTTTCTGAAGTAAAAGTGAAAAAAATTATAACACATTTCTCTCAATGTAGACGTAACTGGTATACAATATACAGAAATATACAATATACAATATACAGATATTGACCAATCTGAACTCAAAGGTACAGGCTCTGGAGCTGCCCCTCTCACCCGTCTTCCCTAAAGGCCTGGTTTCGTTACGATCGTCGGCCGCGTTCATCAGTCACCGACGAATGCGTGTTACTGCTCTTATGGGTTTATGAAGAAGTGAAGTTGGTTGAACGCGGCAACTGATGAACGAGATCGTCGATGGTAACATATTAGGGGTAAAGAGCGACGATACCGCTCGGCACCCTCCTATCGAGGTCACATATTTAGTGAGTGCAGCCTATACACAATACACACAACACATGAGGCAAAATCGAGGTTAAAATCGCAAATCCCTTGTTAAAATACGCAAAAACTGCGGAACAAGATCAAAAATGGATTTAACTAATTTAGTTAATAATTTCATGAATGCAAAGGCATGCTTATTTGCATGCTTTTGGATTCACGAAGACAACTAAATTAGTTAAATACATTTTAGATATATACATACATATATAGATAACACTCTACGGAGAGAATGAAATTTTCTGGTCTGGAAGCTCGCATACGCTAACTGCTGTCGGTGGTCTTCGACATACTAAATTTATTGTGGTTGTGTGAAGCGTGTATTAAGTTCATCAGACATGTGCGTTCGGGAGCGCTGACAGTAGAGCGTACGCCTAGCATTCCCAGAGGTTTCAAGTTCGAATCTCGCAGCTTCTGTTGTTTTTTTCCTTTTTTTATTTAATCAGATGTTGTATTATTTCATTAGTCTTGTTCATTTGGGCGAATATTTTGCACCGTGACCCCATCAACCCTCTATGCCACTGACGTGAAGTAGCTGAAGATAATTATATCAGCCATGTTAGCGCTTTAAAAATAGAAAAACTTCATTCCTGTTCAATACATTCAGGAGAGAACAGAGAGCAATTCGGATTGTCTGAACCAATTTTGTCGGCAAATTATACATGTTGGATCTTTAGAGAACATCCTTTTTTCCGACGAGTCTACATTTACTGTAAAATGGAGATGTCAGTCTCAAAAAGCCAACGTTTTGACAGGCATAATCATTGATCGTGTAGTGGACCTATATTTTTAGATATCCTTTCTTGGCAAATATACGTAGAACTTCTCAGAGATGAGCTTGTACTGACACCATCTGGTTCCAATAGGATGGAGCACCAGTTGATTGTGCTCGTCCAGTTCGCGTTTATTTAGACGCAGTTTTTCCTACCGATGAATTAGAAGACGAAGTTTTCTGGAAACGTCAGCTAGATCGCCATATTTGACCTCAATGTATTGCGGGGGTTGAAAAATAAAGTTTTTAAAACTATGCCTAATAATTTAGAGTGATTAAAAATAACGAACTTGGACAGAAATAATAATAATAATAGCAGCAGCTGTTTTAAGGAATGTTAGAAATAAGTTCCGTCATATGTTGGGAGTATCAGCCGGGTGGTGTACAACATTTTGAGCAGTTGTTATGATAGTTAAGAGCCCTTGGAAGTCGCATGAATCATCAACTAAATTCCTTTAAAAATCTAGTTCGCGACACACTCTTCGGCCTTATTTCGAGCCACATAACAATGTTCATTCGTCGTTACGCGTATCTCGCTCTGATACGGATACTCCCGGGTGATTTTTATTGCAAATCAAAAACAGAATTACAAGAAATCTGTTTTTCTAATTTTGACATGTAAAGTGACACTTTTAAAAACCCTTTGACGTTAGGAAACGTCTTACTTTTCACAACCAGTTACGAAAAGTAAAACATTACACAACTGGTTTTGTAAAGTTCATTTCATAGTAGGTTATTTAGACCTGACAAGCGTCACACCGTTACAACCCACTGGATTGTTTTTAAACGTATAAAATTCTAACTTTTAATGAGTTTTCTTCTCATAAAATATAAAATTGGTGAAAATTAGAAAAAAATCTTGTATGAGACACGTTGGGAAACACTATTTTGTGTAACTCGCATCCTTTTGCGGAACTTGCTAGCGCTCGTTCCGCAGAAATCTGCTCGTTATACAAGATAGTACTTTTCCCAACTGGTTACAGCGAGTTGCGGAAAATAAAAGGATGCGAGTTGGGTACACAAAATAGTGTTTCCCAACTGGTTACATAAATAGCTATTATTTTATCAAATTTCGTATAAGGGCTCTCTTTTTATTTCACTTGTAAGATTGTGGGATGCCCAATTTTTTTCTGAAAAACGAAAAATGGGCTCAAATTTTTCTTCTTGAACATGTACCTATATTTTGAGGGTTCTCACATTCTATAAGCCTTTATTAACAACTCCGTGAAAACAGAAATGTAAAATAAAAAAAATCACGCCAGTAATTGTACGTTCGTTTTTTTATTACACTATGTTCCAAGCTCAATATATGAAACTAATTTTATAGTTTTTATTTTTTTCAAAATGGTTGACGTTGGTTTTCATCCCTGGTAGAATAGTATAAAATTACGTCTATATGCTCTGAAAAAAATCATACCTACCTGAAAACGTATTGAAGATGTTCGAAATCTGAAAAGAGCCCCCTAGTCCGCACTCAGGAAGAGTTGTGTTAAAACACAGGATTACCATTTTATGACCTCTTGATAAGTCCCACAGATAAATGAAAAAAAAGTTAGAAAATTTAAAAATAAGTGGCCAATGAACGTAGAGCAACGAACGACAATTAATACAAAAAAAAAGAATAGTCATCGTACAAAAAAAGTACATTGAGTAATTATTGATATGTGACACCGGAATTCGGAATTTTGCACTGATTAGAGTGTTTCACTTCAAATGAACGGCGGAAGTAGGTATAGATGTGCGAATTTTTAGTATATATTCCATAATATGCCAAGAGAAGCCTCCAGCAATGTATGGCTTCTTACTGGTTATTCTTTTTTTGTCCGTGAACTATAACAATGTTTTTTTTCACGCTTTTCTAATATATATTGTGTAATATTGATTTGACCTCTATTTGTCATAGAGCTTAAAACGCTTAAATTAATATCAGATTTAGTGCGGCTGTATCGGTATGAATACAAGTTTATCAAACGACTTCAATACATTTGTTAGTATAGCAATCTAAAAATAAAAAAATTATAATAGCACACATTTCGTTATTAATCGATGACATAATATGAACTCGCGTTATGACTATAAGTGGAACAACCAAGTGGAACGACAATACAAAATATAATTTATGGTAGAGTCAACGTTAAAGTTTATCTTGATGTCCGCTGTACATTGCACCGTAAAAATGTATCGAATACGTTTTCGGATGCTATTTGGGGTGCACAACGACCGCCTATTCGTCTGGCGATATCGAAGTGTTGGATTTCCACACCCTCAGGGGGTACAAACTGAAAAAAAACGAGGAATTTATAATAGTTTATTTGTTATCCGGCCGTAAAAAAAATGTTTCATCATGTTATAACTAATTTCCGTCCAAAGTTTAACGTTAGATGAACGGAATAATAGACATTTTAGGCCTCTAATGGCCGAGTGTACCGTATACGTGTTAATCCTACATTATGTTTAAGCCTGACTTATTTTGACACATTTACATGCAAATATGTCAAAATAACTCAGGCTTAAACATAATCCAGGATTAACACGTACAGTGCACTCGGCCATAAATGAATATATCGGAAAAAAAATGTGCTCTACCTAGATTTAAGATTTTATTTATACAAATCTGTAAATCAGTGGTAAACAAAAGTCCGAAATTAGCATTTTGCAGGAGAGGCGTTTGAAAGTTTTTGTTAATGAATTATGCAAATCACTCCGTAACCGTTTGAAATATTTGAATCAAAGTTGTCAAATTTCAAGATCAGAATAGGTCTGTCAAAATAAATATTTGTTTACAAAAAAAGTACTTAGATTTTTTTTAAAGCGACTTAACTTTCTTTGCCTAAAAGTGTATTAATAGTATATTATTTGGACTGACTTATTTTGACACATTTACATGCAAATATGTCAAAATAACTCAGGCTTAAACATAATCCAGGATTAACACGTACAGTGCACTCGGCCATAAATGAATATATCGGACAAAAAATGTGTTCTACCTAGATTTAAGATTTTATTTATACAAATCTGTAAATCAGTGGTAAACAAAAGTCCGAAATTAGCATTTTGCAGGAGAGGCGTTTGAAAGTTTTTGTTAATGAATTATGCAAATCACTCCGTAACCGTTTGAAATATTTGAATCAAAGTTGTCAAATTTCAAGATCAGAATAGGTCTGTCAAAATAAATATTTGTTTACAAAAAAAGTACTTAGATTTTTTTTAAAGCGACTTAACTTTCTTTGCCTAAAAGTGTATTAATAGTATATTATTTGGACTGACTTATTTTGACACATTTACATGCAAATATGTCAAAATAACTCAGGCTTAAACATAATCCAGGATTAACACGTACAGTGCACTCGGCCATAAATGAATATATCGGACAAAAAATGTGTTCTACCTAGATTTAAGATTTTATTTATACAAATCTGTAAATCAGTGGTAAACAAAAGTCCGAAATTAGCATTTTGCAGGAGAGGCGTTTGAAAGTTTTTGTTAATGAATTATGCAAATCACTCCGTAACCGTTTGAAATATTTGAATCAAAGTTGTCAAATTTCAAGATCAGAATAGGTCTGTCAAAATAAATATTTGTTTACAAAAAAAGTACTTAGATTTTTTTTAAAGCGACTTAACTTTCTTTGCCTAAAAGTGTATTAATAGTATATTATTTGGACTTGACTGAAACGTTAAGCACAAAAAGGAAAATAAAACTAATGGCAAACAATGTTAAGTTTATGAAACTTTTATTTAAAAAAAGTACAAAAGTTTTTTTAAAGTTTTTGTAAAGACAGCATGTTATTCAACATGTATTTCTTCAGTCACTGTCTTCCCAATTGTTATCTCCGTGTGCAAGATTGATATAAAAATTGTGGTACCCGTACGCTTTCGGTAACCGTACTGTAAAAATTTTTGTAACTGGTTATATTATTTCGTAAAAATAAGTGTAGATCCGCCTCTAATTTTCTCTGGTTGGGCATAGCAGCAGTTCCCCTTCTCCTTCTGTTGACGTCTAGTTATTTAAAATCTTCTTTAAAATACGTCTTACAAAAAATAACACCAGGAGTTTCTCTTTTTATCTGAAAATGTAACACTTGTGATAAGAAAATCATCCTCAGACTCATTTTTCTTTCTCATAACAAATGACGACGAAAGTCCATCACATAGGTCTTCGATATTTAAAAAATCTTTGGTTTCCATACCATGAACTGAGAATGGCTTTTTTATAGAACATAGACTCGCCAATTTCTGCCAATACCATGGTTTAAACTGATGAACTTTTTTTCTTTCCCTCTCCATTACCGAGTGAATTGCGTCAGCCCCCAAATGTGTGTGCCCTCTGACAAGGAACTTATGGTTAATTGCGTTTATATTAGGTTTTACATCAATATTCAAGGATAACACATTACCATTATTGAATTTCGATTTTGTGAGGGACAGTTATCTGACCACATGCACACCTTCGTAATCGTATCTAAAAAATCGCATATTTCCACCCATTTGGATAAACAAGATACTACCTCGTTTCCCTCACGTTCAGCTACCCTTTCATCCCACATCATGCAGGACGCCTTTTGTAATGTTGAGTCATAAATTACTAAATTAGGACTCCAAAGTTTTTAGGCGTAAAAACTTTGAAAGTGAAAAGAGAATCAAAATCAGTTCTTTTTCGAACGGTTTTTGTTTTCTGATTTAAAATTATAACGACTACTGATGGGCATCTTCCAGACGTTGATCATATACGATTTTGCAAAATAATTCGGTTTTATTGAATATCTATTTTTTTGCAATTGCAGTTTAAATTTATGGCAAATATCACATAAGCAGGTTCAAATATTTTAGCAGTCCTTGAATGCATCATCCTGCTCATATAAATAAGAAACTAGAAAACGCTATTCACCACACTTATTTAATAACTATAACTTTTATATATAATTATTACTATTAACTATTATAAAACATTGCCGTTATGCTCTTCTGTTGAATGTCAGATGCACACTGACCGTGTTTATTAGACTGAGGACCATAGACAAAGCTGAGGACTTAACATAACATTCATTGCCACAGGTTATAGCGAAGGAACGGAAGGAATCAGTTTTTGCAGTTACCGGCGGCCCCTTGATCTTTTGCGACAAGAATTTTTACTGCGCAACTTGAATTTATTTCCCACACGCATGGCGAATGTACTAATCTACGCAATTTGACACAATTATGTGATACAATGCCCAAACAAAATTATGCCACATAACAATTATTTTTGCCAGCAGAAGCTAACATCAAGGGTCATTAGCTCATTTCTGATTAGCTTCACATAAAATTACTATTACCCGTAAAATTACTATTACTATTATTCTCTAAATCACCACAAAAATGATAAAATTTCTACAAGGCACTATATACGATATCCCGGGCACAAGCTGCCAACATAGAATTTAAATCCTCTGTGCTACTGCGCTTACTATTTTTGTTTCCCAGGAGTTGATTAATTTATATTCAACGATTTAAAGGGACTGCACTAACTGAATCCTTTAGGCTATAAACTGTGGCATTGCGTTTTGAGGCGAATAATGTTAATCTGAGTTAATCGAGTTTTGCTCTAGGTTGTGGTATGACTTAACATATTTTAAAAGTGTCTAACGTTTTAACGTCCGTAAAAAGGTAAAAATAAATTGAAAATAGCAGATGAAATATCATATTATGTGCATGGACTTGACTTTTCTAACTCTATTTCGTCATTGTTGGACTTCTGTACCTCAGAAGCATAGTTTGCTTCTGAGGACAGAAATGTTCTTTCATTTCTGTAATATTTAATGTTTTTTTATATGTATATACTGTTATTGACGTGTCTTATATCTGTACTGGCAAAACAGCAATAAAACGCCAAATAAATAATTCGAATTTAACTTAATAAAATGACAAAGTGTTAATGCATAGTTGCCGTAACACAAGTGGAAAAAAAATAAAATATATATGTATTTACTAATGTAATTTCACTACTGGATAGGGCTGGAACCTTTGATGTAACTATAACACTAGGAGTAGTTTCCACAAACACCAAAACACTTCCACTTCGCTCGATGCGCGTTTCGCCAACCAAGTTAGCCTCATTCGGAGACGATTAAAACTGAGTTGACTGCGAAAACAGTTTTAATCGTCTCCGGATGATGCCAACTTGGTTGGCGAAACGCGCGTCGAGCGAAGTGAAAGTGTTTTGGTGTTTGTGGAAACCACTTCGAGTGTTAATGTAATTTCACTTTTATATATTTATATTATTTTACATACCTATGTAATCACCTATGTACATACCTATGTATTTTGTAAGTCAGTGTTATTAATATTATTATATTTATAAATTACTTCAGCAATTATATTTTCATAGTTCCGACATCTAAAAAACATGAAAATAGATATTAGAATAGATAATAAGGACTCTCCTCATGCCTTATATTTAAATTCTAAATAATATTTGTTAACATGGGAAACCGTATAATACTCTATGGTATTATTAAGATTAATCTCTTTGTTAAATAATACCAACATAAAAAATAAAATATTACCAACATAACCCCTAAACCGTCGTCTTCGCCACATTTTATGCTTGGTCAGCATTCTACTTTATTTTTGAGGTCTATGGTAGGAATGCCAATGTATGCTCGATATCCTGCTACTCTCACCCCTGAGACCTTGAGTAGATATCTGCAGGCTTCATGTCTCTCGGAAAACAAATTTTAGTAATTTATCTGTAGTATGATATATACAACATAAAATATGCAGCATTTATTATCGCTGACTAAACAATAATATAGCAATAATAAACAATGACAATCAGCCGTACTTATATCTTATTTATAACCCATTTTTCTTGGTGCAAACTACTACATCAGTGCAATGGAAACATGTAAATGCAGCTACATGCAGCGAAAATGGAATCATGTAAATATTCCTGCCTTTGCAAGCTTCTATAAGTTTTGGCGAAAAATTACATTACAATTAAAGTTTGTCTCCGGCAATCACCACTTTTTAATCATCACGCTTCAGTGTGTGGCAAAAGGATTTCGAAATGCAAGATTTCGAAATGGTTCATGTCGAACCATCCACTTAGTGCGTATTTAACCCCCATTGGACCACCTTGCGTCCGGTAGTAATACAAGTTCAAAGCTTTAGATACCACCATTTAGGGACGCAAATCGCCATTCGCGTTTGATTGCAACACGCGAGTGCTCTTTCCCGTGCCCTTTCTCTCGATTTGTGTTTCTGGGCACCTCTTTCGACCCGAGGCCTTCCATCGATGTTGCTATAAATTCTTTACCTTTTGCTTATCGATATATTTTTTGACATCTTGCACATCGGCGTTGGCGAGCAGGGATCCTAAATCTGCCACTGCACTGAAAGCTGTAATCAGCCTCTTTATCTCTCTCTGTTCCTCATGCATACGAATTAACCTTTGAACTACGGTGTACCTACTTCATATGTACGGGCCGCTTTTTTTTTTGGTGGAATTCATGTATTCATGGTAATCGCCTGTTTTCTTGGATTCGAAGGTTAAAAGACCATCATTTACAAAACCACATTCACTACCAATATGCACTATTATTAAACGGCGTCCTTTTCCAGTGGGTACATCTTCAAGCCTGTAGATCATCCTTCCATAAATGCCTGACGAGAGCTCTTTACATTCTTATCTTGCCACACTTTTGACACACCGTATCCTTCATTTACCCATGTTTCATCCAAATAAAAAAAATGCTTTCCTTCGTCGCGAGCCTTTTTATATAATTTCTTCTATAATTCATATATAATTTCTTCGTCATATTGCCTAATAATTTCATCTCTATCAACATACTTTTTCTATCTACGCTCCCATAATTAAAATTAATTTCTTTTGAAGTTTCCCATAATTTGGTCTGTCCCATATAGGGAAAATCACTGTCTTCTTCAACGACCGATCACAATTTTTTCAACGTAGGACACTCCTTGTTAAAAAAGGTATGGACTTTTCATCGAAGAGCATTTTTAATATCGTCGGCAATGATGATTCGTGCCTTATCAGGGGCTTTCTTCGGCTCTTTAACTGTTCCTTGCTTCACTTTCTCTTTTAAAACTTTGTAAATAGTTGATCTACCAACACCAGTATACTCCATGCATTTACTTACTACACACTCCTTTGTTTTCATTGGATGATCCTTCTCCAATGCAGCAAATACCTTGGCCACCATGCTCTTCTCATTAAATGTGAGATTTTTTCGGGACTTTGCTTTTTTACTCCTTGATGTGCCTAGTTCTTCCATTGCACTACTCTATATAAAACCATTATAACCTATAAACACTATACACTATATTCTATAAATACTATAATACTATATTAACGCTATAAAATATTAACTATAACCAATGATTTTACAAACACTAGACACAATTATTATAAAAACACTCGAGCACGCCTTTTACACTTTACGTATACGTTCGACGTCGCGTTGTAAATCGTGTCTACCTAATACGGTCAAAGACACAATAACTCATCGAACACCTACAACTGCCGCTGATACAATAACAAAAAATATCCGTTATACAACCCGCGAAATTATAGCTATATGCGTGCGCCATCACCCTATATATGTCTTTCAGGCGATACCAACAGATTAAACGTTCGCTCGGAAAAAATAAAAACAAATACACTTGCTGTTCGCATTCATTTGCAATTTGTTTTTGATATATTATAAATTAAATTAAGTTAACATTGGTGTTTTTTATTTTATTTTATTTCCTATATTAGGATAATTGCGCGCGCCACTGAGCACCCCGTTCCATTAGTTTGCATATCAAACGAAAGCACTATAATTACGCGTTTATATTAGTCGAATGTAAACCACATGGCTTACATGAAAACACTTGACAAATTTCGCAATTACGCTAATTACGTAAGCGACATATAATGGTAAGGCATCTGAAAACATTCAGATTTAATCCCATAAAGGTTGTAAGTCTTATAAGTAATATAAATAATTTCTTTTTGTTTAAATGTTATCTATATTTGCAAGGCTCTGTTTTATAAATTTCAACATAGGATTCCTTTTATTATGCGCGAATTGGATTCATCATTGTGTTCAGATAAAACTAATAAATCAAATCACGTATTTAGCTCAAAAAGTGCACCAGCTCAGCTATTTGGGTATTAATTGATAAATACTGAAGTTCGTTATAGCTGTAGTAAACACCAACGCCAAATGGTTCCATAATCTCTTCTTCGTTATAAAGTTATAAAAAATTACACGACTACGAGCGTCGGGTTTCGGGGGGGATAGAGGGTGAAATTTTCATAGTTTTTCGCGATTATATCGAAAACTACGAGGCCTGGCGCAAATGACATCCTATTCGAAAATGGTCTACATTAAATTTGGAACAAATACACTCTCATATATATAATTATGGTAAAGGGGACGGTTACGGAGATATGTAAGGGGCAAAAATGACGTAATTTCCCGGATCGGCGAATATAGCTGTGACGCAGAATGAAATCGTACTTTTGGTAAAGGTAACATAGCGCCATTTAAAAAAGTTCATGCTCATAAGGCGCTTCACAAGAAGTTTTTTACATTGCATGATCCAAACGCAGACCCAAATGCAGTGGCTGATGCTAGAAATAGTATATTACAATACGAGATGGGAAGAGTTTCATTCCCATCAAGTATAGTATACTATTTTATTTTTAACCACGAATTTCTGAATAACATTTAAAATGTGCTCAATATAATAAAATTATTATTATGACAGCATTCCGTTCCACAATGCATTCCGTTCTGGCTTAAATCTTTACTTAGTAGGTAGAATTTTGATGGTTGCTATGTTCTTGCTATGGCACAAAACACAATCTACAAATCGTTTTATAATTTTCTGTCATTTTATAATTTTCTGTCATTTTATAATTTTCTGAAGTTCCGCACGGTTTCGAATTACGGATACGAAAGTATATTAAAATGATTACCGAATCTTCCGATAGTGAAGAATGTGGTACACAACCTTCAGGAGACAGCCCATAAAGTGGAAGAAAGTTTACTGCCGATAAAAACCAAGGCGCGGTACGAAAAAGCATTCCAAGTTTATCGCTCCTGGTGCCATCGTAAATATACCCCACATTTTTGGTCAGAAACTATTTTGTTGCCGTACTTTGGCGAGATCTCCAAAGAAAAAAAAACCTCCACCCTCTGGGCTACCTACAGCATGCTAAGGACCATGATAGAACTTAAAGAAGAAAAGGACATTTCGAAATATGCAAAGCCGACGATGTTTTTGAAGCGACAAAATGTAGGCTTTAAATCGAAGAAATCGAGTGTATTTTCAAGACATAATATCGATTTTTTGGCTAAAGCGCCCGATGAATTTGTCCCTGTCAAAGTAAAAAAATCCGAATTTCTTTATAAAAATTCCCAAAAGTGTGAAATCATTTATGGATAAACCACAAAAACCCCACTTAATTTAATTTAAGTATTTAGAAATATCCATTTTACTAAATTTAGCATGTCTAAGTATGCATAGCAAAATAGATAATGCAATGTATAAATGTAGTCCCTCTACACAAATAATGTATACAGCAGAACAACAAACAGGAATACCGGACATGTTGCCAAGTGGTCGGCAACAAATAGTAATCATTATAAAAGCGTATATTAATCAGCCGTATATCCAACAGCTCTTTATTTGAAAATATAGAAAATATAGAAAATTTTATAAGAAATATACCTTTTTATACCCCTTATGCTCCGGCTATGTTCGTGAGTTCGAAATACCTACGATCTCATATAAGTAGTAGGATCCAACAGGAGAGACAACGATGCACTCCATACACAAAAAGATTAGAAATTCTAAATTTAACACTTTTATTTAAATAAATTAGATGATTACGATTAATTATGGTTAAATAATCAATTAAATTTGTTCTTGTATGATGATAAAAAGAAAATGATATTTGAACTATGAGTATCTATGATCAACTCTATCCTTAACCTAAATTTTAGAATTTGACATATCTGACAGTTCTCTTAAATTTCATGGTTATGTCCAAAAGTTTTCAATAAATTGTAAGGTCTTTGATATCTATTTAAATTTGTTTAGTCATGACTAATATGCATACAATTAAAAGTAAGTACCTTTACTTTTTTCACGGTTGATTTAATTAAGATGTCACTATGAATCCTCAGCTATGAATTCTTATGTATGAATCCTCGGCTATGAATCCTCAGATCCGTCTCAGTACTTCTCCAAACTCGTACCTATATTCTCCTTCTCACAGCTCCTCCTTATGACTTTTATATATAATCTCTTGCAATTCTATATTCTTTACAGTTTAATACATCCAATTATATTTTCTTTATTTTCAATTTCCGTGTCTATTTTTTCAATATTTATTTATTAATTAAAAAAATTAAGGAAACCAGCGGGTTTCCTTAATTTTTTTCTTTTATGGCTTCTTGATTCTTTTTCAATTTTTATCTGCATGGCATCGTTATACCTTTACTTTATCTACTATATATACTATTCATGTGTACTAAATACTATACCTACTACCTACCTACCTACTTATTATCATACATATTAATACCTACACTATATGATTTAGTATTGTTAATCATCTATATTTACTAAATTCTTTAATGTAATTATTCAATGAGAACTCTTTATGCTATGTGATAATTTTATGATAATATATGGTTATTTATATATATTTTAAGTTATCATATTTACAAATTCTATTTTCGTAATATATATATATATATATATATATATATATATATATATATATATATATATATATATATATATATATATATATATATATATATATATATATATATATATATATATATATATATATATATATATATATATATATATATATATATATATATATATATATATATATATATATATATATATATATATATAATTTTTAGAGGGCTTATCTTGGGCTTATAAGATAAAAAAAATGTTATATTGCTCGTTGCAAAAATAACTATTTAAAAACTTTATTTTAATTAAAACATGAAATGGGATAGTTGCAACTATTCAGAAAAATATAAATGTGAGTGAGTTTAATTTAGATCTTGACTGTTTGAA
The DNA here is from genome assembly GCA_964058915.1 of Tetropium fuscum. Classification (NCBI taxonomy): domain Eukaryota; kingdom Metazoa; phylum Arthropoda; class Insecta; order Coleoptera; family Cerambycidae; genus Tetropium; species Tetropium fuscum. The sequence goes on from CAXKVY010001492.1 coordinate 18,048, forward strand.
TATAGAGACTACACTAGTCGTTACATCATGGTACTACACTGAATAATACATACACTGAAATGTTACATAAACTATATAATGCAAATCAGCATGCAGGTGCACAGGCGACAGCTTATTCAACAGCTTAATCTGCATTATGTGTTAATAAGCGAAATGTAAGAGCATGAGAAAGGATGTGTAATATGATATGCGCTGATATAGCAATGTTATCTGCGTAACGTTAAATAATAAAATAATAAGTTATGATAGGCTGCTATAAAATTCATATAATATATAATATATATATTTGATATGTTAAAAGTGACTCCCTGTTAAATTTATTTTCATCATTCATTCATTTTCAGGGTCTCGGAATACGCTTGCAATGGTCTACAATTTAACATTTTACGACAATTTTTGACCGATTTTGAAATTCGTTTTTTTTTGTTTTAAAGAAAAGTGAAAATTTCTCTATTTCAATGAATTGGCAAGTTACTTATTATTTACTGGGTTATAATGATACAACACATGGTGATTTTCGTAGTAAATAAACTTAGTGTTGATTGTGATTTATTTTTTTTAAATCAATGAAATAGGGAAAGTATAACATATATTCTGTCCGAAGTTCAAATCGAAATGTTAATATTAATAATGCCATAAAGACCAACCGTTTTCCCATACAGAGGGCAACAATATTCTTGATATGCATGGCTCTTAAGTCTAAATATCTAAATAATAAATAGCAGTTATTGACGACTAGATTCCGAAAGAGGAGTGAAAATACACCTCCTCGTATACTACTATAGAATAATTTACTAGGATACTAGTAAATTATTCTACGATGAACATGAACATTCGTCCCTAAAATCGTAATCGGGGACTCCAAAAACCCCGGGTAAACAAAATTTCAGACTGATTGGAGCAACTAAGTTCTTGATCGCCATCTTAGATCCGCCATCTTGAAATTTTTTTATCGCACAGCAGTTGACCCTTGTCAACTCTTTAAAATTGGTATAGCGGCCATCTTGTTTTTTGCCATTCTGAAATTTTTCCCTTAAGATATTCATTTTCGATTTTAGAAAAAAATCAGTTGCCTAATTGTTCGTCTGAATTTCCAAATTGTTCTCATTTACCCCGTTTTACGGTATGCACGCACTTAAGTGGATACCTACTTCAAACATATACGAATATCTTTCTTATCCGGTATCTTACCTTATCAGTAAGGTAAGCATCATTGAGTTATTCAAGGCTCAAGATACATGCAAATCCGAGGTCGCATTTATATTGGTATCGACATTTATATTGATTTTTTTGACACACGTGGCGTCACTATCAGCGCTTAGATATGCCGCATCTTTGTATTGGAATATTTTTATCTCTGTTCCTTGTGGTAGTGGAAAAAGTACTAAAAAAGTACTAAGTAAGTAAAAAGTACACTTGTCAAACACATATTCACTTGTACATATATAATACACTTGTCATACATATTTTCAAAAACTCGGAACATTATCATTTTCATTATTATAAATTGTTATATCGCTTGCAGATATTGCATTTATATAGGTATCGACATTTATATTTATTTTTATGACACGTGGCGTCACTGTCGGCGCTTAGATATACCTTGCATCTTTGTATTTGTATATTTTTATCTTTGTAGTAGTGGAAAAAGTGCTGTTACTTTAACATTATCATTATCATTTTCATTATTATAAATTGTTATCTCGCTTGCAGAGTGTGCCATTTTCATCACTCGTAAAGCAAATACTATATAATATCTGAGATATCGTGTTTCGTTGATTTTCGGCTCAACTATTTTCTGACATCAAGGCAATTATATTTTAAACATTATCATCACCGTAGACCTCAGCATCAACATTTTTATCTCTTATCAGATACTTTATAGAATCAGAGCCGGTCTTTAAAGCAAGGCCCGGGGCAGATCATTGATTTGTTTTCCATATATAAAACACATTTTTTGCACCAACTTAAAAATGCAACTTTGGTAGATATATTGTCCGAAATTAATGGGATTTGTTCGGGCCCACGTTGGTCGCCATGTCCTAAATTAACCTTTGCCGTACCAAGGTATTGTGCACCTTAGAATCCTACTTGCGGGTCACCCAACGTTCCCATTTTTTTATACAAATAATTTTTTTACTAATATTTAGTGAAGAAAACAATTGGTAGGAATAGCTGTCATCATCATAAGCAGAAATCTACAATACCTATGTCCACTAATTAAAATGTGCAATGGGTTATGCCGTGACCAGTTGATTTTTAGCTTACAATTTAAAATTTGTAAATCCGAAACACCGTTTTTCGGAAATTCTAAAGAAACAATGTATATTGGACAAATAGCTAAGACTGGACAGAAAAAAACATATAATTGATAAGATATTAATCAATGATTACTCTGTGGTTATCGCATGACCCCCCTTGGTACAGCGAAGGTAGGATAACTTCGAGCCCCGTTGGGCGCTATGTCCTAATTCAATGGAATTAGGTGTGGGAAAATCCCCTATCATGACCGTAGCACGAATTTGGGCCGACCGGGGGTTTCATCGTACGGAGTCGTCATCTGAGGTTGCTATTTGCCCCCGTGATGGATTATGTTAAGGTAGCGAAGAACGGAGTACCGTGCCGGAGAGCCGCGAGTGAAAAAGCTCGTGGCCGAGTGTAGTGCACGTGACGGGTATTCCTCCATAAAACCCGCGCTCCGTGATGGTGTTTGGGTTGCCATGTCGATGCACTGAGATTTTTTATGCGTTCAAGCCAATGCGAAAAAAGTACTATGTGCACAACAGGCGGAAAACCATTTCAATTCTTATAAGATCATATCGTATAAGATAACTTCACACTCGTTGAAGTAGTCTTCGTTCTGTCCTTGATACACAATGGACTATTTTTTTCTCTTAAAAATTATTATTAATTAAAATATTATTATTATACTAACACATGTTTGTAGGTCTAGCAAAGAGCGCTGAGCCGTACACGTATTCATTTCATAAAAGTAAAAGAGATACATCATTAATAATTGAGGATAGGGAAATGTGATGCAAATATCGTTTTCTTCAATATGTTTTATTGTTTATCAATTATTTTTTTTAGTGTTAGTTAAAAATTATATAAAACATTAAGAATTGAGAAGACGGAGATTGGATGAAAATATAATTTCCTTTAATATATTTTATTATTCTTTTACAATTTATACAATTTTGTACATGTGTTATAACATTTTCATGTCCAGGAGTTTTTGGAATCCCCGAGGTAAATCCGGCACTGCATAGAATAATCATTATCACATCAGATTACGTTAAAAATGTCCGAAATAGGTATGAATGAAAGCATCCACCATGTACAATCGGCGTCAGCTTAAACTCACCGCCATGCAAGCGATTCTCTTTCTATCGCGCCCCAGTACAAATAGCGCTTCGTTATTAAGTTGAAGAAGGATAGGATATATAGATAGAAGGAAGAATAGTGTGTAGTCTATTCTCAATAATTACACTATTCGGAACCTACTGATAATAAATACACCTACCTAGGTTTGCATGCGTTTTGTTTGCTTCGGACATTGTCTCTTTTTAATAGCTCAAAAACTTCTTTCAGAGAATTATTGAAATTTTTAAAGTATTGTTTATAGTTCCATTAATCCATCATTAAATAAAGATTTACAATTAAAATGTGATGATAATAAAAAATAAAGCCATAGAACCGTTAAAGTAAAAGAAGTGTTTTGCGTAAAACAAGAAACCCAGAAAAATGATAACTGGGTGTATACAGGGGATGTAAAAATTTAGTACCTACCTAGTAATCTGCTCGTGCATGTTACAACTAATATTCGTATTATATTTAAAATTATACATCTTTGGTAGTTACTAAATTTTAAAATTTTCTGACAATATTCGATTCCTCTCTCCTAAAAAAGGTATGCCATATTTCAATCGATATCTTACTGTTTCACTTGTCAAACACATATTCACTTGTTAAAGTAAAAGAAGTGTTTTGCGTAAAACAAGAAACCCAGAAAAATGATAACTGGGTGTATACAGGGGATGTAAAAATTTAGTACCTACCTAGTAATCTGCTCGTGCATGTTGCAACTAATATTCGTATTATATTTAAAATTATACATCTTTGGTAGTTACTAAATTTTAAAATTTTCTGACAATATTCGATTCCTCTCTCCTAAAAAAGGTATGCCATATTTCAATCGATATCTTACTGTTTCACTTGTCAAACACATATTCACTTGTTAAAGTAAAAGAAGTGTTTTGCGTAAAACAAGAAACCCAGAAAAATGATAACTGGGTGTATACAGGGGATGTAAAAATTTAGTACCTACCTAGTAATCTGCTCGTGCATGTTTCAACTAATATTCGTATTATATTTAAAATTATACATCTTTGGCAGTTACTAAATTTTAAAATTTTCTGACAATATTCGATTACTCTCTCCTAAAAAAGGTATGCCATATTTCAATCGATATCTTACTGTTTCACTTGTCAAACACATATTCACTTGTTAAAGTAAAAGAAGTGTTTTGCGTAAAATAAGAAACCCAGAAAAATTATAACGGGGTGTATACAGGGGATGTAAAAATTTAGTACCTACCTAGTAATCTGCTCGTGCATGTTTCAACTAATATTCGTATTATATTTAAAATTATACATCTTTGGCAGTTACTAAATTTTAAAATTTTCTGACAATATTCGATTACTCTCTCCTAAAAAAGGTATGCCATATTTCAATCGATATCTTACTGTTTCACTTGTCAAACACATATTCACTTGTTAAAGTAAAAGAAGTGTTTTGCGTAAAATAAGAAACCCAGAAAAATTATAACGGGGTGTATACAGGGGATGTAAAAATTTAGTACCTACTTAGTAATCTGCTCGTGCATGTTTCAACTAATATTCGTATTATATTTAAAATTATACATCTTTGGCAGTTACTAAATTTTAAAATTTTCTGACAATATTCGATTACTCTCTCCTAAAAAAGGTATGCCATATTTCAATCGATATCTTACTGTTTCACTTGTCAAACACATATTCACTTGTTAAAGTAAAAGAAGTGTTTTTTTGCGTAAAATAAGAAACCCAGAAAAATTATAACGGGGTGTATACAGGGGATGTAAAAATTTAGTACCTACCTAGTAATCTGCTCGTGCATGTTTCAACTAATATTCGTATTATATTTAAAATTATACATCTTTGGCAGTTACTAAATTTTAAAATTTTCTGACAATATTCGATTACTCTCTCCTAAAAAAGGTATGCCATATTTCAATCGATATCTTACTGTTTCACTTGTCAAACACATATTCACTTGTTAAAGTAAAAGAAGTGTTTTTTTGCGTAAAATAAGAAACCCAGAAAAATTATAACGGGGTGTATACAGGGGATGTAAAAATTTAGTACCTACCTAGTAATCTGCTCGTGCATGTTTCAACTAATATTCGTATTATATTTAAAATTATACATCTTTGGCAGTTACTAAATTTTAAAATTTTCTGACAATATTCGATTACTCTCTCCTAAAAAAGGTATGCCATATTTCAATCGATATCTTACTGTTTCACTTGTCAAACACATATTCACTTGTTAAAGTAAAAGAAGTGTTTTGCGTAAAATAAGAAACCCAGAAAAATTATAACGGGGTGTATACAGGGGATGTAAAAATTTAGTACCTACCTAGTAATCTGCTCGTGCATGTTTCAACTAATATTCGTATTATATTTAAAATTATACATCTTTGGCAGTTACCAAATTTTAAAATTTTCTGACATTATTCGACTCCTCTCTCCTAAAAAAGGTATGCCATATTTCAATCGATATCTTACACCGCCTTCAGGAATACGCAGTATTATACTAAAATATACATTAAAATAAAAATAATGAAGACTTAAAAAAAAGTTTCTGGGCAAAGAAAATATAGAACTGAAAAGCATAAGTTGAATATGTGCACCTTTGAATATTTCTTAAATATAAATTAATGATGCATTAATAAGTAATAATTAATGCAGATACTGACGGTGAAAATCGTTTTTGAGAATAGTGAAAGGTTTTCTGTATAGTGCACAATTTTTGGCAAGCTCGGCTGCATAAGATTACAACTGCATAAGATTATAAATACCCTTTACAAAGAAAGCCCTCATTTTTTCAAAATAATATATATCGCCTTTATTTCGTCCCAACTAATTAGCGACAAAAAACTACGTACTGTAAGATAATCTATTAATTTTTTAATAAAGTTTGTAAGATTGATGACTTGGCAAGTTGATATAAACTTTGCTGGGCAATTTGTTATTTAAAAAAATCGCATCGACGTTATTCGGTCGCAACTAAGTAGCGACACAAAAATATACGTACTTTAAGGTAATCCATTAATTTTTTAACAAATTTTCAAGCAGTGTTGACTTGCTAAGTTGATATTAACTTAGCAGGGCAACTTGTTATTTAAAAAAAATGGAATATACGTTATTTGATCGCAACAAATTAGCGACTAAAAAAATAAGACGGCCTATAAATATTAAATATTTTTTAAACCTAGTTACCCTGCTAACTTTATATTAGCAGGGAAAGAAAACAACAATAGCGACAAATTCAGTTGACTCGCAACTAATTAGCGACTAATAAGCTGAAAATTTTCGGCATAGTAATTTTTCGATTTGCCCATGTTGCCCTGCTAACTACGTTTTTAGTTAATGTCACTGTAAATAACAATAAAAAATTTTACCTTTATTTTCAAAATAATATCGATAAACGATATTTTAATTTTTATGTTAAAAACCAAAGTATTGGAGAAAAACTTGCATAAAACTCGATAATAAACTTTTTTTTTCTATATTTTTCTTTTTTTCTATACTCAAAATCACACATATTTTCGGATTAAATTCATTAAATTTCATATTAAAAATATTTTCAGAGATACACGGTGATTCAATGGAGCATCGACAGTGAGGCTTTTTTTTAATACACCCTATATATTTTTTTAATTTTATTATCTGTTTACACTTAAAATCGATATTTTCGCAAATATTTCGGCAGATATTTTCATTGCGAACCATTCATAGTTTCCTTAGATCTTTTTTGAAAAATTATGAAACACAGCAACCTATTTTTCAACGCATTGATTGGCAAAACAATTTTTTTTCCAGGATTTAGGTTTGGGCCACAGATTTTTTTTAAATTGAACCCCATATTTTTCAGTAAAATTTAATACCTTATAGTTTTTTTAGTTCAACGCCAACAATAGTATTAGAGGTTGTCCGTTTACTGTTTTTGAGATAGAGGATGGTTAAATAAATCAAATTAAGCAAATTGCACCTTTTATTCATGACGGAAATTATACATAATCGAACGAAAACTATTGTATGCAAGAAATTTATAAAAAAAACTGTTGCAAGACATTCTCAGAGCAGTAATTCTAACCATTAATTTATTCCATTTCTCTTTGAGTTAATCAGGTTATGAAAAATTGTAAATTTTATAAGCAATTGTGAATTGAAATGGCATATTTAACTGAATGGGAGAAAATTGACGTATGATTGAATATGGTGATGTAAGGTGACTTAAAAAAATCGCTGAGCGTTGATTACGTTTCGCATACAAATCAGTCATAATCGGGAAATTTCTACGAGAGAGAGATACAGTGTCGGTTAAATAACGGTAAAGTTGCGTATCCATGAGGCCAACACATCGATCCAAAAAAATCTCCGTCAACTTGCTTCGTGTTTTTAATATTAAAAACAATTGAAATTTTCGGAAATCGTTTTTATTAGAAATGGTATGGACGATTTTCAAAAGTAATTTTTTTCGTCCCATAATTACGCAATTTTGCCACAATTTAACCGACTTTGTTGTTTCTCTTACCGTTTCCGAGATCCCGTGCATTGCATCGAATATGAAGCACCCTGTATATCGGAAGATAGACAATTTAATTTTGTATTACGTTCTTTAGAAAAAATGTATTTGAAATACAAAAAAATACTAAAATGTAACGTCAAAAACTGAAGACCATGTATATTATTGAATCGGTTTTAATTTTAGGATGTATGTTAGTTTATATGTTCTTTTAAGGAAATCAAGGATTTTATGAAAATATATCATAAAAAAATTATGAAGATTTATCTTTGTCGTGGTGTTTTTTATACGAAATTTCACAATATTTAATTTATGGCTTAATTATTATCCATGATGTACCTTCTGCAAATACAGCTTTCTGAATGAAACTGAAACTTGTTATATATATATTATTTTAGGCAATATGTCGAAATATTAGTTTGCTTTTAGCTTATCTGATCTGGCTGAACCTTGAAATTGCAGTATCGTCATTGGTAGAAAGATTCTGCTTCATCGATTATCTCTAAAAGCACTGTATTCATATCAATTTCAGCGTGGAAGCCACATAATTTGTTCATTCTAAGCTTACTAATCTTAATTGTTATTTTGCCTTTGTTTGGCGATGTAAAAATGATTCTTAAAAACCTATACATATTTCCTGTACATATTTCTTTATTTATTATGACGATGACAATGAAGATTTCCTATCTTGCATAACAATGTGATATCTTATTAAATAATTGTAATAAAATTTAATGTATTATAATAACTATATTATTCCTAAACATATATTTAAAGCTGCTTATACTTTTTTTAATGTATTAAAATTTCCACGAAAAAGTTCTGTTTTCTCAGTCTAAATAAATTGCCTATCTAAATAAATTGTTTTTTAAATTCTGCTAACAGTAATGTACACCGTATATATATATTTACAAGAAGCTTCGGGCTTACAACCACGCGTGATATTCCCAAAATTGTTAAATTTTGGGAACAATTTTTAATATCCCAAAATATTATTTTGGTAATTTAAAAAAAAGTTTTAAATTCACTCATTCCGAAACTTCCGAATGAACACTTTGGCATTCCCCTTTTCTCCAGATCGAGAAGAGGCACAAATCTCTGGCAATTTAAAAAAAAATATTTTTGTCCTCAATTTTCCACCTGGAAAATGACGTTTTTAATGGGATACAAATGGGATCATATATAGATAACCTTTCTACGATTGATGCAAAATAAAGAATACAAAGAACTGTTTTAATCGTTGCACTGGGCGACGTATAAAAGTAGGAGATGCCTCTCGCGTTTTCCGCCTCGCTGCTATGTCAACCGCCCTTAAACAACGCTACGAAGTGCAGCGGAATACCAACTCATATCGATCTGCGTCACTTCGATCTAATGTTCGCCGCGCTCAACGAGGGCAATGCATTTTAAAAGGCGTACACCGCGCAACCATACTGTTTTGTTTATTTCTGTGTAAAAACAAACGCAATACATTTTCAATATAGAATTAATCTACATTATAAAATATATATGATATTAACAGTAATTTTAAATGGCACAACGAGACGGGAATAGGAAATTTTAGGTGAAGCGGTGCGTCACTTGCGTCCTCTGGCGAGCCGCCACTGCTGTGACATTAGCAACGTATTTTAAAAACGTTCTTGGGTAACGCAACCAGCAACGATACGGACCGAATCAACCTATCTGTTCCTTGTTTTATATCTACAAAGTCGGTCTAAAAGCGGTAAGCAAAATCACGTAG
>CAXKVY010001493.1:0-29149 GCA_964058915.1 Tetropium fuscum
GTTTGTATTTCACCTTCTTCAAATGCTGTATAAATAAATGCCCGGTTATATGAAAGATTTAACATTGGTTAACTAAAAATATTAACAACAACATAATTATCTCGGATGCACATTATTCTTTGCAAGTGTAGGTATTATAGAAATCCAGACCATAGACATGACGAAATAAATTGCAATGTTGTATAGGTATAGAACGTTTCTAAATTCGGAATTAAATGGGGATTCATTTGATTGTTCTCTAATTCACATTCGATATAATATGTAGCAGCACGAATGGTATTTTATTATAGGAAAAATAAATTTGAAATATGAAAATAATATGTACTAACATCTAATAATATGTATGTACTACACTGCTGGCCAATAGGTTGGAATAATTCAAATTTTTAGGGTAAGTTTCGATACATATATCTTCTGAACGATATGGAATATCAAAATACGGATTTCAGGACGTTTTTGGAAATTTCATCGACAAAAACTGGTCTGAATATCAATTTTCCATTATGCTCAAAAAAGGAATATACGGGGGTGTAAACTAAACCCCTAAAAAAATCAAAATTTCATTCTTACCGAGAATTTAGGAAAACCAAAATCGAGTTAAATTTTTTATACCGGGGTAATCTATGGACCAATTCGAAAAAACAAATTTGGCCGATTTTTGATATCTCGCTTATTTTTGAATATACGGCGTTTTTATTGAAATTAGGACAATTTTTTGGAAATGTATCTCTTACTTTTTAAAAACAAAGTAAGTAATGGATTTTTTTCTTATTTTCAAGTAAGCTTACATGCCTCTAGCTGCCTCAGTAGCTAGAATTGACATTTCTTATACAGGGTGCCTGCGAAAACATTTAATAAGCATGTGTCACGAAAAATCTGTATATTTAAATAAACTGTGTGCAGAACCCTGTATGATTAAAATGAACGATAATTTTAAAATTTTAAAACTGTGAAGGGAAACCTTAGAAAAATATCTCGAAACGGTTTTTTATTTTTCTTGATCGGATGAGTATTATCATAATCACCAGCTAATCGTTACTACCGCAAGTTTTTTAAATGTTTTATATAGGGATTTACCGTGTAATTACAACGAAACTGTAAATTATGATAATACTCATCCGATCAAGAAAAATAAAAAACCGTTTCGAGATATTTTTCTAAGGTTTCCCTTCACAGTTTTAAAATTTTAAAATTATCGTTCATTTTAATCATACAGGGTTCTGCACACAGTTTATTTAAATATACAGATTTTTCGTGACACATGCTTATTAAATGTTTTCGCAGGCACCCTGTATAAGAAATGTCAATTCTAGCTACTGAGGCAGCTAGAGGCATGTAAGCTTACTTGAAAATAAGAAAAAAATCCATTACTTACTTTGTTTTTAAAAAGTAAGAGATACATTTCCAAAAAATTGTCCTAATTTCAATAAAAACGCCGTATATTCAAAAATAAGCGAGATATCAAAAATCGGCCAAATTTGTTTTTTCGAATTGGTCCATAGATTACCCCGGTATAAAAAATTTAACTCGATTTTGGTTTTCCTAAATTCTCGGTAAGAATGAAATTTTGATTTTTTTAGGGGTTTAGTTTACACCCCCGTATATTCCTTTTTTGAGCATAATGGAAAATTGATATTCAGACCAGTTTTTGGCGATGAAATTTCCAAAAACGTCCTGAAATCCGTATTTTGATATTCCATATCGTTCAGAAGATATATGTATCGAAACTTACCCTAAAAATTTGAATTATTCCAACCTATTGGCCAGCAGTGTAGTTAAGTGTTATGATAAATTGCACTATAAATAGGACCTACCAACAGCCCTGACTTCATAGAAAATTCATTTTAATTAAACATTATTCAAAACTTTACATTAATATTGTATGGCCCATACGAAGATCGTATTTTATTAAATATCTAAATTCAAATAAACCCGATTAGATTAGATTACTTTTTAGTAGATATACGCAAAACTATTTCTCAGTTCTAGACAAGGCCTTAATTTCACTTTTTGTCATGGTTAAATCCAAATCCGCGCGAAAATCTTATCTTATATATTGTATAGGTAGGTACTTACACTAATTTTTGGAGAAATGTTTCTTTAATACTCTGTATTAAAAAAGCATATCTTAGGGTTATCTTTAAAATATTTGGGGGTCCACTGCGATTGCATTAACACAAAATGTAACTTTCACTTTAATTCATTGTTAAAATTCACAAATTCACTTCCTTGCTTTGCTATAGGTTTGTCCCAATAAAAATGTTAATGTAAAATGAAGATTAAGAAGTACCTAAACGGATTGTTGTTGGCACTTCTGTATTTTCACTCTTTCTAAATTCTAAACACATTTAACACAATCGAAACTCTTATCATTTTTGTAGGCTCTGATGTAGACTCTATGTTATAAACGATCTTAAAATTCGACCGTACTTTGTAATATAGGTATGCAAAATATTTGCTAAATATGCAATAGTGTAAAAAAATAAAAATTGAACTGTTTCAGAATTAATGTTAAAATAAAGAAATTTTACTTATTTTGATTTTGAAAACAAAAAAATCACTTATTTTTATATCACTGATACTTTTCCTTTACAATTCCAATAATTCGAGCAGTGTATACCGTAACTACAAATATAATGTAACAAAACTACCGTACTTACGTTCTGTAATACACGTGAACGGTCTGTTTTCGAGCACGCTTTGCACTACATTTATAAGATAGAACTAACTCTAATTCACTCCGGGCAAACGTTTGGTGTGTACGCAGATAAATTTTACGCAGCCTTGCCACTTGCTAGGCAGACACACGATTTCGCTTGAATGAAACCATTCGGCGACTTGCAGTCACGGATTGTTGTTTGTTCTCTATTCTGATAGGTTCACCCTCGAGAGAGAGTATGACATGGAAATGACTCGGCAAAATTGCTTCTAGATAATCATTAGTTATTCATTTATTATTTAAAAAGGTACCTAGTTCCTAGTTTTTAATAAACACTACTTCTTGAACCAATGGCTGGAACTCAATTCAACGGCTGAACTAACAACCCCCATTTCTCCAGACAAACATCACCAGGAGGCCGTTGTTTAAATTGTACCTGCATAATTAATATACCTTTAAAATTCTTTTAAAAGTGTCGTTATTTATTATGAGACAGTTTCAGTTTTAATAGCTCAGTCGTATTAGACGTCCAAGTCCGATTCCAATCAAAGTGGTATCACTTGAAACCACAGTCGTTAAGCTTTCAAACAGTACACTGAGTTTTAGTTAATATATTGCTGGAGTTATTTTTTTAGATTTAGTTAATACCTACATAGTTTGAGTTTTACGTTGTTTTAGCTTTGATGTAGTCCTTCAATACGGTTTTAGTAAATTCAAAATTCTCTCAAAACTTGAGTATATTACTGAGTGAATTTTTTTATGCTCTCAAGTGCAGTATAATGGAAAAAACATATTTTTATTTGGGAGCTTGTAATAGAGAGGATTTGGTAGTAGATAGATGCTTTGCAGGGAAATTACAAACCGTGTTTGTTTTGGTTAAGGAAAGTCCCCTCAACCTTGTATGTTCCCCTCTGCAGCTTTGTTTGTAATCTTTTAAATAACAGTATTATCACAAAAACGTCACTATACTGTGACTCAATTATTCTTTCAATATTTAAAATTATTTCAAAGTGTTTTAAATATCTAATTACAAGAAACATAAGAAACAAGAAACTTAACACTACTATGCTAATACTATATAACACATGATTGACAATAGTTTCAAAAGCAGTAGTTTTATATTGTTCGAGACACTATCTTTTCAGTGTAGGTGTAGGTTTCTGAAGTAAAAGTGAAAAAAATTATAACACATTTCTCTCAATGTAGACGTAACTGGTATACAATATACAGAAATATACAATATACAATATACAGATATTGACCAATCTGAACTCAAAGGTACAGGCTCTGGAGCTGCCCCTCTCACCCGTCTTCCCTAAAGGCCTGGTTTCGTTACGATCGTCGGCCGCGTTCATCAGTCACCGACGAATGCGTGTTACTGCTCTTATGGGTTTATGAAGAAGTGAAGTTGGTTGAACGCGGCAACTGATGAACGAGATCGTCGATGGTAACATATTAGGGGTAAAGAGCGACGATACCGCTCGGCACCCTCCTATCGAGGTCACATATTTAGTGAGTGCAGCCTATACACAATACACACAACACATGAGGCAAAATCGAGGTTAAAATCGCAAATCCCTTGTTAAAATACGCAAAAACTGCGGAACAAGATCAAAAATGGATTTAACTAATTTAGTTAATAATTTCATGAATGCAAAGGCATGCTTATTTGCATGCTTTTGGATTCACGAAGACAACTAAATTAGTTAAATACATTTTAGATATATACATACATATATAGATAACACTCTACGGAGAGAATGAAATTTTCTGGTCTGGAAGCTCGCATACGCTAACTGCTGTCGGTGGTCTTCGACATACTAAATTTATTGTGGTTGTGTGAAGCGTGTATTAAGTTCATCAGACATGTGCGTTCGGGAGCGCTGACAGTAGAGCGTACGCCTAGCATTCCCAGAGGTTTCAAGTTCGAATCTCGCAGCTTCTGTTGTTTTTTTCCTTTTTTTATTTAATCAGATGTTGTATTATTTCATTAGTCTTGTTCATTTGGGCGAATATTTTGCACCGTGACCCCATCAACCCTCTATGCCACTGACGTGAAGTAGCTGAAGATAATTATATCAGCCATGTTAGCGCTTTAAAAATAGAAAAACTTCATTCCTGTTCAATACATTCAGGAGAGAACAGAGAGCAATTCGGATTGTCTGAACCAATTTTGTCGGCAAATTATACATGTTGGATCTTTAGAGAACATCCTTTTTTCCGACGAGTCTACATTTACTGTAAAATGGAGATGTCAGTCTCAAAAAGCCAACGTTTTGACAGGCATAATCATTGATCGTGTAGTGGACCTATATTTTTAGATATCCTTTCTTGGCAAATATACGTAGAACTTCTCAGAGATGAGCTTGTACTGACACCATCTGGTTCCAATAGGATGGAGCACCAGTTGATTGTGCTCGTCCAGTTCGCGTTTATTTAGACGCAGTTTTTCCTACCGATGAATTAGAAGACGAAGTTTTCTGGAAACGTCAGCTAGATCGCCATATTTGACCTCAATGTATTGCGGGGGTTGAAAAATAAAGTTTTTAAAACTATGCCTAATAATTTAGAGTGATTAAAAATAACGAACTTGGACAGAAATAATAATAATAATAGCAGCAGCTGTTTTAAGGAATGTTAGAAATAAGTTCCGTCATATGTTGGGAGTATCAGCCGGGTGGTGTACAACATTTTGAGCAGTTGTTATGATAGTTAAGAGCCCTTGGAAGTCGCATGAATCATCAACTAAATTCCTTTAAAAATCTAGTTCGCGACACACTCTTCGGCCTTATTTCGAGCCACATAACAATGTTCATTCGTCGTTACGCGTATCTCGCTCTGATACGGATACTCCCGGGTGATTTTTATTGCAAATCAAAAACAGAATTACAAGAAATCTGTTTTTCTAATTTTGACATGTAAAGTGACACTTTTAAAAACCCTTTGACGTTAGGAAACGTCTTACTTTTCACAACCAGTTACGAAAAGTAAAACATTACACAACTGGTTTTGTAAAGTTCATTTCATAGTAGGTTATTTAGACCTGACAAGCGTCACACCGTTACAACCCACTGGATTGTTTTTAAACGTATAAAATTCTAACTTTTAATGAGTTTTCTTCTCATAAAATATAAAATTGGTGAAAATTAGAAAAAAATCTTGTATGAGACACGTTGGGAAACACTATTTTGTGTAACTCGCATCCTTTTGCGGAACTTGCTAGCGCTCGTTCCGCAGAAATCTGCTCGTTATACAAGATAGTACTTTTCCCAACTGGTTACAGCGAGTTGCGGAAAATAAAAGGATGCGAGTTGGGTACACAAAATAGTGTTTCCCAACTGGTTACATAAATAGCTATTATTTTATCAAATTTCGTATAAGGGCTCTCTTTTTATTTCACTTGTAAGATTGTGGGATGCCCAATTTTTTTCTGAAAAACGAAAAATGGGCTCAAATTTTTCTTCTTGAACATGTACCTATATTTTGAGGGTTCTCACATTCTATAAGCCTTTATTAACAACTCCGTGAAAACAGAAATGTAAAATAAAAAAAATCACGCCAGTAATTGTACGTTCGTTTTTTTATTACACTATGTTCCAAGCTCAATATATGAAACTAATTTTATAGTTTTTATTTTTTTCAAAATGGTTGACGTTGGTTTTCATCCCTGGTAGAATAGTATAAAATTACGTCTATATGCTCTGAAAAAAATCATACCTACCTGAAAACGTATTGAAGATGTTCGAAATCTGAAAAGAGCCCCCTAGTCCGCACTCAGGAAGAGTTGTGTTAAAACACAGGATTACCATTTTATGACCTCTTGATAAGTCCCACAGATAAATGAAAAAAAAGTTAGAAAATTTAAAAATAAGTGGCCAATGAACGTAGAGCAACGAACGACAATTAATACAAAAAAAAAGAATAGTCATCGTACAAAAAAAGTACATTGAGTAATTATTGATATGTGACACCGGAATTCGGAATTTTGCACTGATTAGAGTGTTTCACTTCAAATGAACGGCGGAAGTAGGTATAGATGTGCGAATTTTTAGTATATATTCCATAATATGCCAAGAGAAGCCTCCAGCAATGTATGGCTTCTTACTGGTTATTCTTTTTTTGTCCGTGAACTATAACAATGTTTTTTTTCACGCTTTTCTAATATATATTGTGTAATATTGATTTGACCTCTATTTGTCATAGAGCTTAAAACGCTTAAATTAATATCAGATTTAGTGCGGCTGTATCGGTATGAATACAAGTTTATCAAACGACTTCAATACATTTGTTAGTATAGCAATCTAAAAATAAAAAAATTATAATAGCACACATTTCGTTATTAATCGATGACATAATATGAACTCGCGTTATGACTATAAGTGGAACAACCAAGTGGAACGACAATACAAAATATAATTTATGGTAGAGTCAACGTTAAAGTTTATCTTGATGTCCGCTGTACATTGCACCGTAAAAATGTATCGAATACGTTTTCGGATGCTATTTGGGGTGCACAACGACCGCCTATTCGTCTGGCGATATCGAAGTGTTGGATTTCCACACCCTCAGGGGGTACAAACTGAAAAAAAACGAGGAATTTATAATAGTTTATTTGTTATCCGGCCGTAAAAAAAATGTTTCATCATGTTATAACTAATTTCCGTCCAAAGTTTAACGTTAGATGAACGGAATAATAGACATTTTAGGCCTCTAATGGCCGAGTGTACCGTATACGTGTTAATCCTACATTATGTTTAAGCCTGACTTATTTTGACACATTTACATGCAAATATGTCAAAATAACTCAGGCTTAAACATAATCCAGGATTAACACGTACAGTGCACTCGGCCATAAATGAATATATCGGAAAAAAAATGTGCTCTACCTAGATTTAAGATTTTATTTATACAAATCTGTAAATCAGTGGTAAACAAAAGTCCGAAATTAGCATTTTGCAGGAGAGGCGTTTGAAAGTTTTTGTTAATGAATTATGCAAATCACTCCGTAACCGTTTGAAATATTTGAATCAAAGTTGTCAAATTTCAAGATCAGAATAGGTCTGTCAAAATAAATATTTGTTTACAAAAAAAGTACTTAGATTTTTTTTAAAGCGACTTAACTTTCTTTGCCTAAAAGTGTATTAATAGTATATTATTTGGACTGACTTATTTTGACACATTTACATGCAAATATGTCAAAATAACTCAGGCTTAAACATAATCCAGGATTAACACGTACAGTGCACTCGGCCATAAATGAATATATCGGACAAAAAATGTGTTCTACCTAGATTTAAGATTTTATTTATACAAATCTGTAAATCAGTGGTAAACAAAAGTCCGAAATTAGCATTTTGCAGGAGAGGCGTTTGAAAGTTTTTGTTAATGAATTATGCAAATCACTCCGTAACCGTTTGAAATATTTGAATCAAAGTTGTCAAATTTCAAGATCAGAATAGGTCTGTCAAAATAAATATTTGTTTACAAAAAAAGTACTTAGATTTTTTTTAAAGCGACTTAACTTTCTTTGCCTAAAAGTGTATTAATAGTATATTATTTGGACTGACTTATTTTGACACATTTACATGCAAATATGTCAAAATAACTCAGGCTTAAACATAATCCAGGATTAACACGTACAGTGCACTCGGCCATAAATGAATATATCGGACAAAAAATGTGTTCTACCTAGATTTAAGATTTTATTTATACAAATCTGTAAATCAGTGGTAAACAAAAGTCCGAAATTAGCATTTTGCAGGAGAGGCGTTTGAAAGTTTTTGTTAATGAATTATGCAAATCACTCCGTAACCGTTTGAAATATTTGAATCAAAGTTGTCAAATTTCAAGATCAGAATAGGTCTGTCAAAATAAATATTTGTTTACAAAAAAAGTACTTAGATTTTTTTTAAAGCGACTTAACTTTCTTTGCCTAAAAGTGTATTAATAGTATATTATTTGGACTTGACTGAAACGTTAAGCACAAAAAGGAAAATAAAACTAATGGCAAACAATGTTAAGTTTATGAAACTTTTATTTAAAAAAAGTACAAAAGTTTTTTTAAAGTTTTTGTAAAGACAGCATGTTATTCAACATGTATTTCTTCAGTCACTGTCTTCCCAATTGTTATCTCCGTGTGCAAGATTGATATAAAAATTGTGGTACCCGTACGCTTTCGGTAACCGTACTGTAAAAATTTTTGTAACTGGTTATATTATTTCGTAAAAATAAGTGTAGATCCGCCTCTAATTTTCTCTGGTTGGGCATAGCAGCAGTTCCCCTTCTCCTTCTGTTGACGTCTAGTTATTTAAAATCTTCTTTAAAATACGTCTTACAAAAAATAACACCAGGAGTTTCTCTTTTTATCTGAAAATGTAACACTTGTGATAAGAAAATCATCCTCAGACTCATTTTTCTTTCTCATAACAAATGACGACGAAAGTCCATCACATAGGTCTTCGATATTTAAAAAATCTTTGGTTTCCATACCATGAACTGAGAATGGCTTTTTTATAGAACATAGACTCGCCAATTTCTGCCAATACCATGGTTTAAACTGATGAACTTTTTTTCTTTCCCTCTCCATTACCGAGTGAATTGCGTCAGCCCCCAAATGTGTGTGCCCTCTGACAAGGAACTTATGGTTAATTGCGTTTATATTAGGTTTTACATCAATATTCAAGGATAACACATTACCATTATTGAATTTCGATTTTGTGAGGGACAGTTATCTGACCACATGCACACCTTCGTAATCGTATCTAAAAAATCGCATATTTCCACCCATTTGGATAAACAAGATACTACCTCGTTTCCCTCACGTTCAGCTACCCTTTCATCCCACATCATGCAGGACGCCTTTTGTAATGTTGAGTCATAAATTACTAAATTAGGACTCCAAAGTTTTTAGGCGTAAAAACTTTGAAAGTGAAAAGAGAATCAAAATCAGTTCTTTTTCGAACGGTTTTTGTTTTCTGATTTAAAATTATAACGACTACTGATGGGCATCTTCCAGACGTTGATCATATACGATTTTGCAAAATAATTCGGTTTTATTGAATATCTATTTTTTTGCAATTGCAGTTTAAATTTATGGCAAATATCACATAAGCAGGTTCAAATATTTTAGCAGTCCTTGAATGCATCATCCTGCTCATATAAATAAGAAACTAGAAAACGCTATTCACCACACTTATTTAATAACTATAACTTTTATATATAATTATTACTATTAACTATTATAAAACATTGCCGTTATGCTCTTCTGTTGAATGTCAGATGCACACTGACCGTGTTTATTAGACTGAGGACCATAGACAAAGCTGAGGACTTAACATAACATTCATTGCCACAGGTTATAGCGAAGGAACGGAAGGAATCAGTTTTTGCAGTTACCGGCGGCCCCTTGATCTTTTGCGACAAGAATTTTTACTGCGCAACTTGAATTTATTTCCCACACGCATGGCGAATGTACTAATCTACGCAATTTGACACAATTATGTGATACAATGCCCAAACAAAATTATGCCACATAACAATTATTTTTGCCAGCAGAAGCTAACATCAAGGGTCATTAGCTCATTTCTGATTAGCTTCACATAAAATTACTATTACCCGTAAAATTACTATTACTATTATTCTCTAAATCACCACAAAAATGATAAAATTTCTACAAGGCACTATATACGATATCCCGGGCACAAGCTGCCAACATAGAATTTAAATCCTCTGTGCTACTGCGCTTACTATTTTTGTTTCCCAGGAGTTGATTAATTTATATT
Source organism: Tetropium fuscum (assembly GCA_964058915.1). Lineage (NCBI taxonomy): Eukaryota > Metazoa > Arthropoda > Insecta > Coleoptera > Cerambycidae > Tetropium > Tetropium fuscum. The sequence continues at coordinate 10,441 of CAXKVY010001493.1, forward strand.
CAACGATTTAAAGGGACTGCACTAACTGAATCCTTTAGGCTATAAACTGTGGCATTGCGTTTTGAGGCGAATAATGTTAATCTGAGTTAATCGAGTTTTGCTCTAGGTTGTGGTATGACTTAACATATTTTAAAAGTGTCTAACGTTTTAACGTCCGTAAAAAGGTAAAAATAAATTGAAAATAGCAGATGAAATATCATATTATGTGCATGGACTTGACTTTTCTAACTCTATTTCGTCATTGTTGGACTTCTGTACCTCAGAAGCATAGTTTGCTTCTGAGGACAGAAATGTTCTTTCATTTCTGTAATATTTAATGTTTTTTTATATGTATATACTGTTATTGACGTGTCTTATATCTGTACTGGCAAAACAGCAATAAAACGCCAAATAAATAATTCGAATTTAACTTAATAAAATGACAAAGTGTTAATGCATAGTTGCCGTAACACAAGTGGAAAAAAAATAAAATATATATGTATTTACTAATGTAATTTCACTACTGGATAGGGCTGGAACCTTTGATGTAACTATAACACTAGGAGTAGTTTCCACAAACACCAAAACACTTCCACTTCGCTCGATGCGCGTTTCGCCAACCAAGTTAGCCTCATTCGGAGACGATTAAAACTGAGTTGACTGCGAAAACAGTTTTAATCGTCTCCGGATGATGCCAACTTGGTTGGCGAAACGCGCGTCGAGCGAAGTGAAAGTGTTTTGGTGTTTGTGGAAACCACTTCGAGTGTTAATGTAATTTCACTTTTATATATTTATATTATTTTACATACCTATGTAATCACCTATGTACATACCTATGTATTTTGTAAGTCAGTGTTATTAATATTATTATATTTATAAATTACTTCAGCAATTATATTTTCATAGTTCCGACATCTAAAAAACATGAAAATAGATATTAGAATAGATAATAAGGACTCTCCTCATGCCTTATATTTAAATTCTAAATAATATTTGTTAACATGGGAAACCGTATAATACTCTATGGTATTATTAAGATTAATCTCTTTGTTAAATAATACCAACATAAAAAATAAAATATTACCAACATAACCCCTAAACCGTCGTCTTCGCCACATTTTATGCTTGGTCAGCATTCTACTTTATTTTTGAGGTCTATGGTAGGAATGCCAATGTATGCTCGATATCCTGCTACTCTCACCCCTGAGACCTTGAGTAGATATCTGCAGGCTTCATGTCTCTCGGAAAACAAATTTTAGTAATTTATCTGTAGTATGATATATACAACATAAAATATGCAGCATTTATTATCGCTGACTAAACAATAATATAGCAATAATAAACAATGACAATCAGCCGTACTTATATCTTATTTATAACCCATTTTTCTTGGTGCAAACTACTACATCAGTGCAATGGAAACATGTAAATGCAGCTACATGCAGCGAAAATGGAATCATGTAAATATTCCTGCCTTTGCAAGCTTCTATAAGTTTTGGCGAAAAATTACATTACAATTAAAGTTTGTCTCCGGCAATCACCACTTTTTAATCATCACGCTTCAGTGTGTGGCAAAAGGATTTCGAAATGCAAGATTTCGAAATGGTTCATGTCGAACCATCCACTTAGTGCGTATTTAACCCCCATTGGACCACCTTGCGTCCGGTAGTAATACAAGTTCAAAGCTTTAGATACCACCATTTAGGGACGCAAATCGCCATTCGCGTTTGATTGCAACACGCGAGTGCTCTTTCCCGTGCCCTTTCTCTCGATTTGTGTTTCTGGGCACCTCTTTCGACCCGAGGCCTTCCATCGATGTTGCTATAAATTCTTTACCTTTTGCTTATCGATATATTTTTTGACATCTTGCACATCGGCGTTGGCGAGCAGGGATCCTAAATCTGCCACTGCACTGAAAGCTGTAATCAGCCTCTTTATCTCTCTCTGTTCCTCATGCATACGAATTAACCTTTGAACTACGGTGTACCTACTTCATATGTACGGGCCGCTTTTTTTTTTGGTGGAATTCATGTATTCATGGTAATCGCCTGTTTTCTTGGATTCGAAGGTTAAAAGACCATCATTTACAAAACCACATTCACTACCAATATGCACTATTATTAAACGGCGTCCTTTTCCAGTGGGTACATCTTCAAGCCTGTAGATCATCCTTCCATAAATGCCTGACGAGAGCTCTTTACATTCTTATCTTGCCACACTTTTGACACACCGTATCCTTCATTTACCCATGTTTCATCCAAATAAAAAAAATGCTTTCCTTCGTCGCGAGCCTTTTTATATAATTTCTTCTATAATTCATATATAATTTCTTCGTCATATTGCCTAATAATTTCATCTCTATCAACATACTTTTTCTATCTACGCTCCCATAATTAAAATTAATTTCTTTTGAAGTTTCCCATAATTTGGTCTGTCCCATATAGGGAAAATCACTGTCTTCTTCAACGACCGATCACAATTTTTTCAACGTAGGACACTCCTTGTTAAAAAAGGTATGGACTTTTCATCGAAGAGCATTTTTAATATCGTCGGCAATGATGATTCGTGCCTTATCAGGGGCTTTCTTCGGCTCTTTAACTGTTCCTTGCTTCACTTTCTCTTTTAAAACTTTGTAAATAGTTGATCTACCAACACCAGTATACTCCATGCATTTACTTACTACACACTCCTTTGTTTTCATTGGATGATCCTTCTCCAATGCAGCAAATACCTTGGCCACCATGCTCTTCTCATTAAATGTGAGATTTTTTCGGGACTTTGCTTTTTTACTCCTTGATGTGCCTAGTTCTTCCATTGCACTACTCTATATAAAACCATTATAACCTATAAACACTATACACTATATTCTATAAATACTATAATACTATATTAACGCTATAAAATATTAACTATAACCAATGATTTTACAAACACTAGACACAATTATTATAAAAACACTCGAGCACGCCTTTTACACTTTACGTATACGTTCGACGTCGCGTTGTAAATCGTGTCTACCTAATACGGTCAAAGACACAATAACTCATCGAACACCTACAACTGCCGCTGATACAATAACAAAAAATATCCGTTATACAACCCGCGAAATTATAGCTATATGCGTGCGCCATCACCCTATATATGTCTTTCAGGCGATACCAACAGATTAAACGTTCGCTCGGAAAAAATAAAAACAAATACACTTGCTGTTCGCATTCATTTGCAATTTGTTTTTGATATATTATAAATTAAATTAAGTTAACATTGGTGTTTTTTATTTTATTTTATTTCCTATATTAGGATAATTGCGCGCGCCACTGAGCACCCCGTTCCATTAGTTTGCATATCAAACGAAAGCACTATAATTACGCGTTTATATTAGTCGAATGTAAACCACATGGCTTACATGAAAACACTTGACAAATTTCGCAATTACGCTAATTACGTAAGCGACATATAATGGTAAGGCATCTGAAAACATTCAGATTTAATCCCATAAAGGTTGTAAGTCTTATAAGTAATATAAATAATTTCTTTTTGTTTAAATGTTATCTATATTTGCAAGGCTCTGTTTTATAAATTTCAACATAGGATTCCTTTTATTATGCGCGAATTGGATTCATCATTGTGTTCAGATAAAACTAATAAATCAAATCACGTATTTAGCTCAAAAAGTGCACCAGCTCAGCTATTTGGGTATTAATTGATAAATACTGAAGTTCGTTATAGCTGTAGTAAACACCAACGCCAAATGGTTCCATAATCTCTTCTTCGTTATAAAGTTATAAAAAATTACACGACTACGAGCGTCGGGTTTCGGGGGGGATAGAGGGTGAAATTTTCATAGTTTTTCGCGATTATATCGAAAACTACGAGGCCTGGCGCAAATGACATCCTATTCGAAAATGGTCTACATTAAATTTGGAACAAATACACTCTCATATATATAATTATGGTAAAGGGGACGGTTACGGAGATATGTAAGGGGCAAAAATGACGTAATTTCCCGGATCGGCGAATATAGCTGTGACGCAGAATGAAATCGTACTTTTGGTAAAGGTAACATAGCGCCATTTAAAAAAGTTCATGCTCATAAGGCGCTTCACAAGAAGTTTTTTACATTGCATGATCCAAACGCAGACCCAAATGCAGTGGCTGATGCTAGAAATAGTATATTACAATACGAGATGGGAAGAGTTTCATTCCCATCAAGTATAGTATACTATTTTATTTTTAACCACGAATTTCTGAATAACATTTAAAATGTGCTCAATATAATAAAATTATTATTATGACAGCATTCCGTTCCACAATGCATTCCGTTCTGGCTTAAATCTTTACTTAGTAGGTAGAATTTTGATGGTTGCTATGTTCTTGCTATGGCACAAAACACAATCTACAAATCGTTTTATAATTTTCTGTCATTTTATAATTTTCTGTCATTTTATAATTTTCTGAAGTTCCGCACGGTTTCGAATTACGGATACGAAAGTATATTAAAATGATTACCGAATCTTCCGATAGTGAAGAATGTGGTACACAACCTTCAGGAGACAGCCCATAAAGTGGAAGAAAGTTTACTGCCGATAAAAACCAAGGCGCGGTACGAAAAAGCATTCCAAGTTTATCGCTCCTGGTGCCATCGTAAATATACCCCACATTTTTGGTCAGAAACTATTTTGTTGCCGTACTTTGGCGAGATCTCCAAAGAAAAAAAAACCTCCACCCTCTGGGCTACCTACAGCATGCTAAGGACCATGATAGAACTTAAAGAAGAAAAGGACATTTCGAAATATGCAAAGCCGACGATGTTTTTGAAGCGACAAAATGTAGGCTTTAAATCGAAGAAATCGAGTGTATTTTCAAGACATAATATCGATTTTTTGGCTAAAGCGCCCGATGAATTTGTCCCTGTCAAAGTAAAAAAATCCGAATTTCTTTATAAAAATTCCCAAAAGTGTGAAATCATTTATGGATAAACCACAAAAACCCCACTTAATTTAATTTAAGTATTTAGAAATATCCATTTTACTAAATTTAGCATGTCTAAGTATGCATAGCAAAATAGATAATGCAATGTATAAATGTAGTCCCTCTACACAAATAATGTATACAGCAGAACAACAAACAGGAATACCGGACATGTTGCCAAGTGGTCGGCAACAAATAGTAATCATTATAAAAGCGTATATTAATCAGCCGTATATCCAACAGCTCTTTATTTGAAAATATAGAAAATATAGAAAATTTTATAAGAAATATACCTTTTTATACCCCTTATGCTCCGGCTATGTTCGTGAGTTCGAAATACCTACGATCTCATATAAGTAGTAGGATCCAACAGGAGAGACAACGATGCACTCCATACACAAAAAGATTAGAAATTCTAAATTTAACACTTTTATTTAAATAAATTAGATGATTACGATTAATTATGGTTAAATAATCAATTAAATTTGTTCTTGTATGATGATAAAAAGAAAATGATATTTGAACTATGAGTATCTATGATCAACTCTATCCTTAACCTAAATTTTAGAATTTGACATATCTGACAGTTCTCTTAAATTTCATGGTTATGTCCAAAAGTTTTCAATAAATTGTAAGGTCTTTGATATCTATTTAAATTTGTTTAGTCATGACTAATATGCATACAATTAAAAGTAAGTACCTTTACTTTTTTCACGGTTGATTTAATTAAGATGTCACTATGAATCCTCAGCTATGAATTCTTATGTATGAATCCTCGGCTATGAATCCTCAGATCCGTCTCAGTACTTCTCCAAACTCGTACCTATATTCTCCTTCTCACAGCTCCTCCTTATGACTTTTATATATAATCTCTTGCAATTCTATATTCTTTACAGTTTAATACATCCAATTATATTTTCTTTATTTTCAATTTCCGTGTCTATTTTTTCAATATTTATTTATTAATTAAAAAAATTAAGGAAACCAGCGGGTTTCCTTAATTTTTTTCTTTTATGGCTTCTTGATTCTTTTTCAATTTTTATCTGCATGGCATCGTTATACCTTTACTTTATCTACTATATATACTATTCATGTGTACTAAATACTATACCTACTACCTACCTACCTACTTATTATCATACATATTAATACCTACACTATATGATTTAGTATTGTTAATCATCTATATTTACTAAATTCTTTAATGTAATTATTCAATGAGAACTCTTTATGCTATGTGATAATTTTATGATAATATATGGTTATTTATATATATTTTAAGTTATCATATTTACAAATTCTATTTTCGTAATATATATATATATATATATATATATATATATATATATATATATATATATATATATATATATATATATATATATATATATATATATATATATATATATATATATATATATATATATATATATATATATATATATATATATATATATATATATATATATATATATATATATATATATATATATATAATTTTTAGAGGGCTTATCTTGGGCTTATAAGATAAAAAAAATGTTATATTGCTCGTTGCAAAAATAACTATTTAAAAACTTTATTTTAATTAAAACATGAAATGGGATAGTTGCAACTATTCAGAAAAATATAAATGTGAGTGAGTTTAATTTAGATCTTGACTGTTTGAATATAGAGACTACACTAGTCGTTACATCATGGTACTACACTGAATAATACATACACTGAAATGTTACATAAACTATATAATGCAAATCAGCATGCAGGTGCACAGGCGACAGCTTATTCAACAGCTTAATCTGCATTATGTGTTAATAAGCGAAATGTAAGAGCATGAGAAAGGATGTGTAATATGATATGCGCTGATATAGCAATGTTATCTGCGTAACGTTAAATAATAAAATAATAAGTTATGATAGGCTGCTATAAAATTCATATAATATATAATATATATATTTGATATGTTAAAAGTGACTCCCTGTTAAATTTATTTTCATCATTCATTCATTTTCAGGGTCTCGGAATACGCTTGCAATGGTCTACAATTTAACATTTTACGACAATTTTTGACCGATTTTGAAATTCGTTTTTTTTTGTTTTAAAGAAAAGTGAAAATTTCTCTATTTCAATGAATTGGCAAGTTACTTATTATTTACTGGGTTATAATGATACAACACATGGTGATTTTCGTAGTAAATAAACTTAGTGTTGATTGTGATTTATTTTTTTTAAATCAATGAAATAGGGAAAGTATAACATATATTCTGTCCGAAGTTCAAATCGAAATGTTAATATTAATAATGCCATAAAGACCAACCGTTTTCCCATACAGAGGGCAACAATATTCTTGATATGCATGGCTCTTAAGTCTAAATATCTAAATAATAAATAGCAGTTATTGACGACTAGATTCCGAAAGAGGAGTGAAAATACACCTCCTCGTATACTACTATAGAATAATTTACTAGGATACTAGTAAATTATTCTACGATGAACATGAACATTCGTCCCTAAAATCGTAATCGGGGACTCCAAAAACCCCGGGTAAACAAAATTTCAGACTGATTGGAGCAACTAAGTTCTTGATCGCCATCTTAGATCCGCCATCTTGAAATTTTTTTATCGCACAGCAGTTGACCCTTGTCAACTCTTTAAAATTGGTATAGCGGCCATCTTGTTTTTTGCCATTCTGAAATTTTTCCCTTAAGATATTCATTTTCGATTTTAGAAAAAAATCAGTTGCCTAATTGTTCGTCTGAATTTCCAAATTGTTCTCATTTACCCCGTTTTACGGTATGCACGCACTTAAGTGGATACCTACTTCAAACATATACGAATATCTTTCTTATCCGGTATCTTACCTTATCAGTAAGGTAAGCATCATTGAGTTATTCAAGGCTCAAGATACATGCAAATCCGAGGTCGCATTTATATTGGTATCGACATTTATATTGATTTTTTTGACACACGTGGCGTCACTATCAGCGCTTAGATATGCCGCATCTTTGTATTGGAATATTTTTATCTCTGTTCCTTGTGGTAGTGGAAAAAGTACTAAAAAAGTACTAAGTAAGTAAAAAGTACACTTGTCAAACACATATTCACTTGTACATATATAATACACTTGTCATACATATTTTCAAAAACTCGGAACATTATCATTTTCATTATTATAAATTGTTATATCGCTTGCAGATATTGCATTTATATAGGTATCGACATTTATATTTATTTTTATGACACGTGGCGTCACTGTCGGCGCTTAGATATACCTTGCATCTTTGTATTTGTATATTTTTATCTTTGTAGTAGTGGAAAAAGTGCTGTTACTTTAACATTATCATTATCATTTTCATTATTATAAATTGTTATCTCGCTTGCAGAGTGTGCCATTTTCATCACTCGTAAAGCAAATACTATATAATATCTGAGATATCGTGTTTCGTTGATTTTCGGCTCAACTATTTTCTGACATCAAGGCAATTATATTTTAAACATTATCATCACCGTAGACCTCAGCATCAACATTTTTATCTCTTATCAGATACTTTATAGAATCAGAGCCGGTCTTTAAAGCAAGGCCCGGGGCAGATCATTGATTTGTTTTCCATATATAAAACACATTTTTTGCACCAACTTAAAAATGCAACTTTGGTAGATATATTGTCCGAAATTAATGGGATTTGTTCGGGCCCACGTTGGTCGCCATGTCCTAAATTAACCTTTGCCGTACCAAGGTATTGTGCACCTTAGAATCCTACTTGCGGGTCACCCAACGTTCCCATTTTTTTATACAAATAATTTTTTTACTAATATTTAGTGAAGAAAACAATTGGTAGGAATAGCTGTCATCATCATAAGCAGAAATCTACAATACCTATGTCCACTAATTAAAATGTGCAATGGGTTATGCCGTGACCAGTTGATTTTTAGCTTACAATTTAAAATTTGTAAATCCGAAACACCGTTTTTCGGAAATTCTAAAGAAACAATGTATATTGGACAAATAGCTAAGACTGGACAGAAAAAAACATATAATTGATAAGATATTAATCAATGATTACTCTGTGGTTATCGCATGACCCCCCTTGGTACAGCGAAGGTAGGATAACTTCGAGCCCCGTTGGGCGCTATGTCCTAATTCAATGGAATTAGGTGTGGGAAAATCCCCTATCATGACCGTAGCACGAATTTGGGCCGACCGGGGGTTTCATCGTACGGAGTCGTCATCTGAGGTTGCTATTTGCCCCCGTGATGGATTATGTTAAGGTAGCGAAGAACGGAGTACCGTGCCGGAGAGCCGCGAGTGAAAAAGCTCGTGGCCGAGTGTAGTGCACGTGACGGGTATTCCTCCATAAAACCCGCGCTCCGTGATGGTGTTTGGGTTGCCATGTCGATGCACTGAGATTTTTTATGCGTTCAAGCCAATGCGAAAAAAGTACTATGTGCACAACAGGCGGAAAACCATTTCAATTCTTATAAGATCATATCGTATAAGATAACTTCACACTCGTTGAAGTAGTCTTCGTTCTGTCCTTGATACACAATGGACTATTTTTTTCTCTTAAAAATTATTATTAATTAAAATATTATTATTATACTAACACATGTTTGTAGGTCTAGCAAAGAGCGCTGAGCCGTACACGTATTCATTTCATAAAAGTAAAAGAGATACATCATTAATAATTGAGGATAGGGAAATGTGATGCAAATATCGTTTTCTTCAATATGTTTTATTGTTTATCAATTATTTTTTTTAGTGTTAGTTAAAAATTATATAAAACATTAAGAATTGAGAAGACGGAGATTGGATGAAAATATAATTTCCTTTAATATATTTTATTATTCTTTTACAATTTATACAATTTTGTACATGTGTTATAACATTTTCATGTCCAGGAGTTTTTGGAATCCCCGAGGTAAATCCGGCACTGCATAGAATAATCATTATCACATCAGATTACGTTAAAAATGTCCGAAATAGGTATGAATGAAAGCATCCACCATGTACAATCGGCGTCAGCTTAAACTCACCGCCATGCAAGCGATTCTCTTTCTATCGCGCCCCAGTACAAATAGCGCTTCGTTATTAAGTTGAAGAAGGATAGGATATATAGATAGAAGGAAGAATAGTGTGTAGTCTATTCTCAATAATTACACTATTCGGAACCTACTGATAATAAATACACCTACCTAGGTTTGCATGCGTTTTGTTTGCTTCGGACATTGTCTCTTTTTAATAGCTCAAAAACTTCTTTCAGAGAATTATTGAAATTTTTAAAGTATTGTTTATAGTTCCATTAATCCATCATTAAATAAAGATTTACAATTAAAATGTGATGATAATAAAAAATAAAGCCATAGAACCGTTAAAGTAAAAGAAGTGTTTTGCGTAAAACAAGAAACCCAGAAAAATGATAACTGGGTGTATACAGGGGATGTAAAAATTTAGTACCTACCTAGTAATCTGCTCGTGCATGTTACAACTAATATTCGTATTATATTTAAAATTATACATCTTTGGTAGTTACTAAATTTTAAAATTTTCTGACAATATTCGATTCCTCTCTCCTAAAAAAGGTATGCCATATTTCAATCGATATCTTACTGTTTCACTTGTCAAACACATATTCACTTGTTAAAGTAAAAGAAGTGTTTTGCGTAAAACAAGAAACCCAGAAAAATGATAACTGGGTGTATACAGGGGATGTAAAAATTTAGTACCTACCTAGTAATCTGCTCGTGCATGTTGCAACTAATATTCGTATTATATTTAAAATTATACATCTTTGGTAGTTACTAAATTTTAAAATTTTCTGACAATATTCGATTCCTCTCTCCTAAAAAAGGTATGCCATATTTCAATCGATATCTTACTGTTTCACTTGTCAAACACATATTCACTTGTTAAAGTAAAAGAAGTGTTTTGCGTAAAACAAGAAACCCAGAAAAATGATAACTGGGTGTATACAGGGGATGTAAAAATTTAGTACCTACCTAGTAATCTGCTCGTGCATGTTTCAACTAATATTCGTATTATATTTAAAATTATACATCTTTGGCAGTTACTAAATTTTAAAATTTTCTGACAATATTCGATTACTCTCTCCTAAAAAAGGTATGCCATATTTCAATCGATATCTTACTGTTTCACTTGTCAAACACATATTCACTTGTTAAAGTAAAAGAAGTGTTTTGCGTAAAATAAGAAACCCAGAAAAATTATAACGGGGTGTATACAGGGGATGTAAAAATTTAGTACCTACCTAGTAATCTGCTCGTGCATGTTTCAACTAATATTCGTATTATATTTAAAATTATACATCTTTGGCAGTTACTAAATTTTAAAATTTTCTGACAATATTCGATTACTCTCTCCTAAAAAAGGTATGCCATATTTCAATCGATATCTTACTGTTTCACTTGTCAAACACATATTCACTTGTTAAAGTAAAAGAAGTGTTTTGCGTAAAATAAGAAACCCAGAAAAATTATAACGGGGTGTATACAGGGGATGTAAAAATTTAGTACCTACTTAGTAATCTGCTCGTGCATGTTTCAACTAATATTCGTATTATATTTAAAATTATACATCTTTGGCAGTTACTAAATTTTAAAATTTTCTGACAATATTCGATTACTCTCTCCTAAAAAAGGTATGCCATATTTCAATCGATATCTTACTGTTTCACTTGTCAAACACATATTCACTTGTTAAAGTAAAAGAAGTGTTTTTTTGCGTAAAATAAGAAACCCAGAAAAATTATAACGGGGTGTATACAGGGGATGTAAAAATTTAGTACCTACCTAGTAATCTGCTCGTGCATGTTTCAACTAATATTCGTATTATATTTAAAATTATACATCTTTGGCAGTTACTAAATTTTAAAATTTTCTGACAATATTCGATTACTCTCTCCTAAAAAAGGTATGCCATATTTCAATCGATATCTTACTGTTTCACTTGTCAAACACATATTCACTTGTTAAAGTAAAAGAAGTGTTTTTTTGCGTAAAATAAGAAACCCAGAAAAATTATAACGGGGTGTATACAGGGGATGTAAAAATTTAGTACCTACCTAGTAATCTGCTCGTGCATGTTTCAACTAATATTCGTATTATATTTAAAATTATACATCTTTGGCAGTTACTAAATTTTAAAATTTTCTGACAATATTCGATTACTCTCTCCTAAAAAAGGTATGCCATATTTCAATCGATATCTTACTGTTTCACTTGTCAAACACATATTCACTTGTTAAAGTAAAAGAAGTGTTTTGCGTAAAATAAGAAACCCAGAAAAATTATAACGGGGTGTATACAGGGGATGTAAAAATTTAGTACCTACCTAGTAATCTGCTCGTGCATGTTTCAACTAATATTCGTATTATATTTAAAATTATACATCTTTGGCAGTTACCAAATTTTAAAATTTTCTGACATTATTCGACTCCTCTCTCCTAAAAAAGGTATGCCATATTTCAATCGATATCTTACACCGCCTTCAGGAATACGCAGTATTATACTAAAATATACATTAAAATAAAAATAATGAAGACTTAAAAAAAAGTTTCTGGGCAAAGAAAATATAGAACTGAAAAGCATAAGTTGAATATGTGCACCTTTGAATATTTCTTAAATATAAATTAATGATGCATTAATAAGTAATAATTAATGCAGATACTGACGGTGAAAATCGTTTTTGAGAATAGTGAAAGGTTTTCTGTATAGTGCACAATTTTTGGCAAGCTCGGCTGCATAAGATTACAACTGCATAAGATTATAAATACCCTTTACAAAGAAAGCCCTCATTTTTTCAAAATAATATATATCGCCTTTATTTCGTCCCAACTAATTAGCGACAAAAAACTACGTACTGTAAGATAATCTATTAATTTTTTAATAAAGTTTGTAAGATTGATGACTTGGCAAGTTGATATAAACTTTGCTGGGCAATTTGTTATTTAAAAAAATCGCATCGACGTTATTCGGTCGCAACTAAGTAGCGACACAAAAATATACGTACTTTAAGGTAATCCATTAATTTTTTAACAAATTTTCAAGCAGTGTTGACTTGCTAAGTTGATATTAACTTAGCAGGGCAACTTGTTATTTAAAAAAAATGGAATATACGTTATTTGATCGCAACAAATTAGCGACTAAAAAAATAAGACGGCCTATAAATATTAAATATTTTTTAAACCTAGTTACCCTGCTAACTTTATATTAGCAGGGAAAGAAAACAACAATAGCGACAAATTCAGTTGACTCGCAACTAATTAGCGACTAATAAGCTGAAAATTTTCGGCATAGTAATTTTTCGATTTGCCCATGTTGCCCTGCTAACTACGTTTTTAGTTAATGTCACTGTAAATAACAATAAAAAATTTTACCTTTATTTTCAAAATAATATCGATAAACGATATTTTAATTTTTATGTTAAAAACCAAAGTATTGGAGAAAAACTTGCATAAAACTCGATAATAAACTTTTTTTTTCTATATTTTTCTTTTTTTCTATACTCAAAATCACACATATTTTCGGATTAAATTCATTAAATTTCATATTAAAAATATTTTCAGAGATACACGGTGATTCAATGGAGCATCGACAGTGAGGCTTTTTTTTAATACACCCTATATATTTTTTTAATTTTATTATCTGTTTACACTTAAAATCGATATTTTCGCAAATATTTCGGCAGATATTTTCATTGCGAACCATTCATAGTTTCCTTAGATCTTTTTTGAAAAATTATGAAACACAGCAACCTATTTTTCAACGCATTGATTGGCAAAACAATTTTTTTTCCAGGATTTAGGTTTGGGCCACAGATTTTTTTTAAATTGAACCCCATATTTTTCAGTAAAATTTAATACCTTATAGTTTTTTTAGTTCAACGCCAACAATAGTATTAGAGGTTGTCCGTTTACTGTTTTTGAGATAGAGGATGGTTAAATAAATCAAATTAAGCAAATTGCACCTTTTATTCATGACGGAAATTATACATAATCGAACGAAAACTATTGTATGCAAGAAATTTATAAAAAAAACTGTTGCAAGACATTCTCAGAGCAGTAATTCTAACCATTAATTTATTCCATTTCTCTTTGAGTTAATCAGGTTATGAAAAATTGTAAATTTTATAAGCAATTGTGAATTGAAATGGCATATTTAACTGAATGGGAGAAAATTGACGTATGATTGAATATGGTGATGTAAGGTGACTTAAAAAAATCGCTGAGCGTTGATTACGTTTCGCATACAAATCAGTCATAATCGGGAAATTTCTACGAGAGAGAGATACAGTGTCGGTTAAATAACGGTAAAGTTGCGTATCCATGAGGCCAACACATCGATCCAAAAAAATCTCCGTCAACTTGCTTCGTGTTTTTAATATTAAAAACAATTGAAATTTTCGGAAATCGTTTTTATTAGAAATGGTATGGACGATTTTCAAAAGTAATTTTTTTCGTCCCATAATTACGCAATTTTGCCACAATTTAACCGACTTTGTTGTTTCTCTTACCGTTTCCGAGATCCCGTGCATTGCATCGAATATGAAGCACCCTGTATATCGGAAGATAGACAATTTAATTTTGTATTACGTTCTTTAGAAAAAATGTATTTGAAATACAAAAAAATACTAAAATGTAACGTCAAAAACTGAAGACCATGTATATTATTGAATCGGTTTTAATTTTAGGATGTATGTTAGTTTATATGTTCTTTTAAGGAAATCAAGGATTTTATGAAAATATATCATAAAAAAATTATGAAGATTTATCTTTGTCGTGGTGTTTTTTATACGAAATTTCACAATATTTAATTTATGGCTTAATTATTATCCATGATGTACCTTCTGCAAATACAGCTTTCTGAATGAAACTGAAACTTGTTATATATATATTATTTTAGGCAATATGTCGAAATATTAGTTTGCTTTTAGCTTATCTGATCTGGCTGAACCTTGAAATTGCAGTATCGTCATTGGTAGAAAGATTCTGCTTCATCGATTATCTCTAAAAGCACTGTATTCATATCAATTTCAGCGTGGAAGCCACATAATTTGTTCATTCTAAGCTTACTAATCTTAATTGTTATTTTGCCTTTGTTTGGCGATGTAAAAATGATTCTTAAAAACCTATACATATTTCCTGTACATATTTCTTTATTTATTATGACGATGACAATGAAGATTTCCTATCTTGCATAACAATGTGATATCTTATTAAATAATTGTAATAAAATTTAATGTATTATAATAACTATATTATTCCTAAACATATATTTAAAGCTGCTTATACTTTTTTTAATGTATTAAAATTTCCACGAAAAAGTTCTGTTTTCTCAGTCTAAATAAATTGCCTATCTAAATAAATTGTTTTTTAAATTCTGCTAACAGTAATGTACACCGTATATATATATTTACAAGAAGCTTCGGGCTTACAACCACGCGTGATATTCCCAAAATTGTTAAATTTTGGGAACAATTTTTAATATCCCAAAATATTATTTTGGTAATTTAAAAAAAAGTTTTAAATTCACTCATTCCGAAACTTCCGAATGAACACTTTGGCATTCCCCTTTTCTCCAGATCGAGAAGAGGCACAAATCTCTGGCAATTTAAAAAAAAATATTTTTGTCCTCAATTTTCCACCTGGAAAATGACGTTTTTAATGGGATACAAATGGGATCATATATAGATAACCTTTCTACGATTGATGCAAAATAAAGAATACAAAGAACTGTTTTAATCGTTGCACTGGGCGACGTATAAAAGTAGGAGATGCCTCTCGCGTTTTCCGCCTCGCTGCTATGTCAACCGCCCTTAAACAACGCTACGAAGTGCAGCGGAATACCAACTCATATCGATCTGCGTCACTTCGATCTAATGTTCGCCGCGCTCAACGAGGGCAATGCATTTTAAAAGGCGTACACCGCGCAACCATACTGTTTTGTTTATTTCTGTGTAAAAACAAACGCAATACATTTTCAATATAGAATTAATCTACATTATAAAATATATATGATATTAACAGTAATTTTAAATGGCACAACGAGACGGGAATAGGAAATTTTAGGTGAAGCGGTGCGTCACTTGCGTCCTCTGGCGAGCCGCCACTGCTGTGACATTAGCAACGTATTTTAAAAACGTTCTTGGGTAACGCAACCAGCAACGATACGGACCGAATCAACCTATCTGTTCCTTGTTTTATATCTACAAAGTCGGTCTAAAAGCGGTAAGCAAAATCACGTAGACTGCTGGGTTCAGCTCAGTGAGCCGGTGGGTCACGTAAATGGATATTCATTAAATATTATATTGCACTAGATAACTATGAAAACGGAAATTATGGCGATTTGAATTTTGTTGTATACCGCCGTCACATATGCCAGATATTTTACGTCCAAAAAGTAGTAAAATATATTTTTTCTGTTATAAAGAAATAACATTATCAATCATGAGGAATTGTGGGCTCTATGTGAGCGCTAATAAAAAGGCGCACGGCTATGAGTCTATTAAACATATGACGTCACACAAGATGGGCATGGCACACTATGTTATTTTTACACCATGATTGACTCCCCACCAAAATTACACTGAGCACTGCGTGTATGGACGAAATTTATGGACGATGGAACACCTTTGTCGAAATATTTACACACCAACGGCATGAATGCCGTTCCGGCATATAATGTTGAAAAATACCATAAATCCCCTAAGCCCTAAGAGTTGAATCGTTGAATCAATAGACTTTGAAACTTTACTCAAATCTACGAAATATTTTATTGGTTGGGCTAATATTCGCGTGCACAAACTAATTAACACTGATGATAAGGATATAAGAGTTTCGACAAATGACGACAGCAACAGAGAGGTCGAAGATGATACAGAAAATGAGATTCCTAGCTATTCCGATGTTCCTTTTGCTGATTCAAAATATAGATTTGAAGCGGGTATATACAACATTATTTACGATGAGACTATACAAAGTTTAGAAGATAGATTTGTGAATAATGTAGGGTTATTTAAGGTTCCTGCGTGGCTGGATCACAGTTTCGTTAGAAATATTAAAGATTTATCTCAAGTTGCATTTAAAAATTCCGCTGAACAGATTTCCCATCGATTTGGTGATGGCAATAATAGTGAAAATGTAACGAAAGGAGCTATCCAGACATCAAAGACTTTTTGCAAAATGGGATACAATTAAAAACATTCTAGACGACGCGAGGACAATAATAGTCATATTGTATTTGCCAATGAAGGTTGAGGATGAAGGTGCTGAAGCTACTTAACAAAAGAAGAGACGTCATTATCTTGTAAAACATGCAGAAAATGTATGATTTGTTGTTTTAAAGTACTGCTGCAATACAAAGTGCAAACAGCAGCTTATAAAAATTTGTTTCTTGCCTACAAATATATACTAACATTGTCTTGCATCAAGTGTCTTGTGAAATAACCTTTTCCAAACGGAAATTTGTGCAAAACAAACTTAGAAATTGTCTATCACAAGATCACTTGGATGCTTTAGTATAGTTTGTAACATCGAAATATGAGTTACATACAGTTATTCTTTAATTTAGTGTATTATTTTGATGGGTTTTGTGTTAAAATTGATTAATTATTAGTATTCTATCAAAACATAAAAACTTGTTGAATGAAAGCGCCTTTATAATGACGATTTTATTCCCATTGAGGCAATTGTGGGTATCCTTTGAAAATTTTTTGTCTCATATTTCGATGTTACAAATAGTACAAATGTCAGTTGAAAAATATTTCCTAGTGAATTTGACCAGCGACCAAAGCGACATTGTTGATGTGGCAAAAAGGAGTGATTTACTTAAAAAAATGTTAATATTGCAAATCAAGTTATCAAAAAACCAAGGTTTCAGTATTTTACACACAAAAAATTGGTAGCGGATCGATTAGTTTGGGGATGGGGCCGGCCGTATGGGAAAAAAAGCCCGGACCGGAATATCCAATCTGTCGCTGAAAATCACCTGCACCATATTAAATAAAGTAATAAAATATGTACCATGATAGTATGTCAAATTGATGCAGTTAGAAATGTTGCCGTCGATTAAAAACTAGAGAAATATTGAGGCCCAGAGAAGAGTTGAAAAACTAAACTTTTAATTTTTGAGAAATAAGTTAATAAAGAAAAGTTATTCAGAATTAAAAGTTAAGATATAATCCAAATTCACATAATTTTCCAATGATTTTCGAAAAATAGAAGATTATAATTATAAATAAAACTTAAAAATAAAATAAAATATTAAATAAAATAGAAATAAAATAAAAGTATTTTAATATATAGGCTTGTATTTGCATTCCTGTTTATCACAACATTTTTTTTAAAGTTTATAGACAAAAACCATTTTTTGTTGGTTTATATCCCCACTTTCCTTTTCGCTGTTTTTGATTCAATTAATTTTCATGCATATTTTATTTCAGGTATTTATTTTTTGCTCTTGTCTGTTTCACTATATATAAACAATCAAACATGTATATAACGAAGAATTTTTCTGAATCCGTTGTTATGAATGATCATCATATCAGTCTATTATCATTTAAAAAATTACTAGTGGATTTTATATCATTTGCGCGAAAATTACGCATACGTCCTTGATTAATTACCACCGTTTTGTTAGTAGTTTTACGTTCTAGTACTCTACGCTAAATGATTATAGGTATATTAAAATGTTAATAATACGAAAATACGATAAATTTATTATATAAAAACTACACACCATCATAATC
>CAXKVY010001494.1:0-41922 GCA_964058915.1 Tetropium fuscum
AAACATCTACTATTTATATTTCAAATATAAATAGTAGACTAGGTTTGTGTATTCTAAGAATTTGAGTTCCGCCAAAAACTGATGAATGTCATGAAATGTCACTGCAAGTGTTGGAATATTAATATTTTAAATTCAAGTATAAATGATCAATGAAAAAAATCCTACATCACTCTGAATATCCTTAATGAAGGTGAAAGAATTTTTACAACTTCTAAGTGGTTCGTGTGTATATCCAGATATAGAACTGGTAGGAGTGTCTTCCTTATTCTTTCCTTATTATTCATCTATGTGCTTATTTCTCTATGTAATCTATGTAAGTAATGAAATGCTACAAACTCAAGATTACTTTCATAATACTAATAAATTAATAAAATTAGATTTACCAAATCAAAATTAACGTTATAATATATACAGGGTGAGTCAGTTTTTTGTAGACAAACTTTAACAGGGGATAGAACGCACGTTTTTAAAAAGAAAAGTGCCTATAAATATGTGGCCGATCTAGCTTCCTAAGGAAGATACAAGGTGTTAAAGTTTCATTTTTTTTTACATTAATGTGTAATATTTTCTGAACGGAATGATATATTCACTAAATATTTTACACATATCTTAACCTGCATAGGATCAACATGTTGTATTGTTCCTGTCGAAAATACTATAGTGGATGTTACTTTTTTCGGGTACTTCGGATATTCTGCATAATGGAACTTTTTTTTCGTACGCCACTGACATTATCTGATACATATTTCTAAAATAACGGCCCCTTAGTAACAATTTTGATCTCTTGTAATTTTGCTCTAACTACGACAGTTTTAGAGATATTGGCCGTTGTTTCTCTGACAGTGTAATGTCGTTATTATATTTTTTCTCTCGAATTTTCTTTATGACTTATAAACGAACGCTTAGATTTTTTCATGTTTGGGGGATAATGCCTATTAATTAAGGCGCATAAAACAAGCGGTAAGAATGTTCAAAAACTTGCACAGTGGCGGGGTGGAAGGGGTGCTCCACCCCTTTCGTAAACAGAACATCTACGCCAAAGACTATTTAAAAAAAACTGTTATTTTCATTATCTACATACAGTTTAACAAAAATAATGTCCCTTCTTCTGTTTCGAAATTCCTGTGCGGTTCCTAGTTATTTTGATTTTTAGTGTTTGATGTGGTACTAAATTAAGTAATTTATTTATTAGCAATAATAATTATCGGCTAAATATTTAATTCTTTCAACGAAACCTACCTAAATATGGTGTGTTAAGGATTCTAAAAAGCCGAAATCTCTTATTCTTTATCTTTTTCCAATGTAGTCAAAATAAATATTTGTTATATCAAGCCTTACTCAAATACAATACTTTTATATGTTGAAATCTGTTAAATTACAAATGTACTTACAATACAATAGATTATTGTGCAGTTGCCAAAAGTCTTAAAAATTTCCTTTAAGTTTTATTAAACTTGTGCATGTACCAATTTCTGTTTCAATTTTTGTTGTTGTTTGCTAAATAATTTCCATTTAAAACTAGCGTATTTGTAACTGTACGTAATAATTGCAACAAAATATTATACTCCTTGGAAAACAAGTAAGCATTATGTCATATTTTGAAACGACAGTTTGACGTATTACAAGTTTATCTACAAACAACTTTGCTTCATCTTGAATATTTTCACTGTTATTAATTATTATTTTTAAGATTAAAAAGTTATTTTATGTGATTTGCCAGATTTTAATTAGTGTAACATGCCGTTTACATTTACAAATAGCGAACAAGCCGACATTCATTTTATTTATGGGTTCGCAAATGGGAATTCAAGATACGCAGCTAGGGAGTATCGAAGAAGATTTCAAAATAGACGACAACCTCATCATTCCGTTTTTGTGAGTATCCACCGTCGATTTGTTAACCAGGGTTTGAAAAATGTACCCGGGGGCCGACAGAACAACCGTGGACGAGATAGAGACCGTATATTGCGGGAATTTAATAGGAACCCAACGACAAGTACTCGACGTGCTGCTATTGCTCTTGGTATTTCCCAAAGTAAAATTTCCCGGGTTTTAAAACGGGATCACAGACGCCCATATCATTTTCAATCTGTTCAAGGTTTATGTCCAGGTGACGCTGAACGAAGACTTACTTATTGTAGGTGGGTTCTTAACTCCATTCAAAATAATAGGGATTTCTTATCCAATATACTGTGGACTGATGAATCTTGTTTTACTCGTCGTGGTATAGTAAATTTTCACAATCTGCATGTATGGGCACATGAAAACCCACATGCCATTCGACCACGAAGTTTTCAACATGAATTTAGTACAAATGTCTGGATTGGAATTTACGGCAACCACGTGTTTGGACCTTATTTCTTGCCACAACGTGTAAATTCAGAAAATTTCCTACAATTTTTAGAAGAACACCATGGTAATATATGGGAAGTCATTCCTTTGAATTTAGAAGACAGTCTTGGATTCAACTTGATGGGTGCCCGGCCCATTATTACAGAAATGTAAGAAATTGGCTAAACAATAACTATCCAGGGAGGTGGATAGGTCGTGGAGGTCCAGTGGCGTGGCCTCCCAGATCCCCCGATTTAACACCACTTGACTTTTTGTGTGGGGATTCATTAAGGAAATAGTGTATACCACTCCGGTTAATACACTTGAGGAACCTCAAAATCGCATTAGAGATGCTTGCAATGAAATAAGGGTGCATCATTTAGTTAACTTAAGACGTTCTATGATACGTCGCAGTGAAATGTGTATTGAGAAGAACGGTTTACATTTTGAACAAAGTATCTAATTTTATGTATGTAGGTACTAGTGTTATTGTTATTAATTCTTGTAATTGTTATTTATAAATCATTATTGCTAACAATTGTTATTTATTCCACAATTATTATTGTTAATTAATTATTGCTATAAATTCAAAAATGTTTATATCTCCATAAACATTAACATCAATGCTCATCTAATGTTTTTTTTTGTAATTGTAATTACTTGGAAAGAGATAAAGAGATTTCGGCTTTTTAGAATCCTTAACAAACCATATTTAGGTAGGTTTCGTTGAAAGAATTAAATATTTAGCCGATAATTATTATTGCTAATAAATAAATTACTTAATTTAGTACCACATCAAACACTAAAAATCAAAATAACTAGGAAACGCACAGGAATTTCGAAACAGAAGAAGGGACATTATTTTTGTTAAACTGTATGTAGATAATGAAAATAACAGTTTTTTTTAAATAGTCTTTGGCGTAGAAGTTCTGTTTACGAAAGGGGTGGAGCACCCCTTCCACCCCGCCACTGTGCAAGTTTTTGAACATTCTTACCGCTTGTTTTATGCGCCTTAATTAATAGGCATTATCCCCCAAACATGAAAAAATCTAAGCGTTCGTTTATAAGTCATAAAGAAAATTCGAGAAAAAAAAATTATAATGACATTACACTGTCAGAGATACAACGGCCAATATCTCGAAAACTGTCATAGTTAGAGCAAAATTACAAGAGATCAAAATTGTTACTAAGGGGCCGTCATTTTAGAAATATGTATCAGATAATGTCAGTGGCGTACGAAAAAAAAGTTCTATTATGCAGAATAGTCGAAGTACCCGAAAAAAGTAACATCCACTATAGTATTTTCGACAGGAACAATACAACATGTTGATCCTATGCAGGTTAAGATATGTGTAAAATATTTAATGAATATATCATTCCGTTCAGAAAATATTACACATTAATGTAAAAAAAAATAAAATTTTAACACCCTGTATCTTCCTTAGGAAGCTAGATCGGCCATATCTTTATAGGCACTTTTCTTTTTAAAATCGTGCGTTCTATCCCCTGTTAAAGTTTGTCTACAAAAAACTGACTCACCCTGTATATATATATATATATATATATATATATATATATATATATATATATATATATATATATATATATATATATATATATATATATATATATATATATATATATATATATATATATATATGTAATGGGGACGATGGTCAAGCGGTTGGCGGGTTAGCTCCCGGCTTGATCACCTAGCAGCAGTGTGTGTTCGATACCCCGCACTGATGCGAAATAAATTATCAGTAATTTATCCCCAAGATCTAACTAATGAGGTTTTCCAGGTTTCTCTCATTCCTGCACTGAATGCTGGTTAGAATTTATCAACCTAAGTCGATCCTGGTCGCACATGCGGCTCGCGAAATAATAATATGCCGCACAAGTCTCTGACTTCTGCCGCACAGAGTTGTTATTATTGAACCCCTTAATATTGCTCAAATTAGCGTTTAGAGGGAAAACAGAGAACTGATCAGTATATGCGTATATATATTGATACAAGTTTGATATTTCGGTGCTCACTAACCGCAAAATTTGATGCTTTACTAATTTTATTCCACGATTCTTTCACGTAGAGTGGCTATTTTCAAATCACACAAAGTGAGTTTGCAGTTTTCACAAAAGTTGGTAAAAATTGTCTTTTTTCGACTGACGATGGCGACCTTATAAATCGGTCTAATTTGGAACTTACGGATGGTCTTCGAGGCAGAATTTAAAGCTCTTCAACTTTGAATATAGTGATATTTTCCTTACGATGCGTCGTTTGCAACATATGAGCGGAAAACCTGACATTTTCCGAATATTTCGAGTTTTTTCGACCTGAAGCGGTACTGCTACGAGGCAGCAAAGCGTGTGATTCATGTTCAGCACCCCAAAAAACATATAATTCCGATGAGAAACCTTCTACCGGACTCATGTTACGAAACAGGCACTTTTGAACACCATTTGATCAGGCTATATTAGACCCGGGCTTGAAGCCTTTGAAAATGATAAAAAGTGGAAAAAAATATTAGCAGGATGAAACCCATTGGAAAAGGAACAGAATATAACAAAAATGAAAGGAAAAATAATTTACGGGCGATCTAAGGTCGGGAAGTGGAAGGGGTAGTGTTTTAGGGTAAAAAAACGGTTTATCTCGATTTCCGGCAAAACAACAAGTCTTATGGAAAAATGTTAAATGGAAAAGTTGTAGGTAATAAAAAGATCTAGAACTTTTGTATTTGCACTTTTTTCACGTAACCTCCAAATTTATGTGAAAAATTCAAATAACCAAGTTTTTGGTTTTCTCTTTTTCCTTTACAAAAAAAAAAATTTAAGAAATTTGGTAAAAACATACCTTTTTATGTCTGAAACACACTGTAATTTTTTTGATTTAAAATATTTATTTTTTCACCTTATTTTGACTTAATATCGAAAAGGCACCCTAATTTTCAATCGAAAATTGTCACGTCAAAATATCTGCTTTTTTAAAAAAGTCCGTGGGGTTTTTGTTCGATGAAATCTCTACTTTCTGATGGTGTAAAAAAATAGACATTATTATGGTAAATGCTCTCATAAAATGCAAAGAAACGAAAAAAACTCGTTTGCGAAAATTTTTTCTAATCAATATGTACAATTTTGAGCTATTTATTAAAATTTACACTTTAATTACTCGAAAAACGTAAGATTACATATTACATTGATAAACAAAAATATTGCAAATCGAAATATACTACTATAATTAACAACCAAATAAGTTCATATTTAATAAGACATCTATAATATTTTGAGAAAGTTAGAAAGGTAGAATCTTCTTTAAATTATATGCGTAGATGCCTATTTATTGCTATTTTGAGATAACTTATATACCTGAGTAACCTACGGAAAATTTGTGGATGAAGAACCAATACAAACTGGAAATAATATTGGAAACGAAGACGGTGATGGTCTTGAAGATTTCGAAGATCTACTAGAATTGGGAATGTTTGTCGAATCTAACGAAGAAGAAATGCCATCAAAGAGACAAAAACTATATAAAGGAATTCAAGATATTCATTAGAAGATACTCATTAGATATTCATTAGAAGATATTCATTAGATTAGATTAGATTAGAAGATATTCATTAGATTAGATATTCATTAGAAGGTATTCATAAATAACAAGATTGTTATATTTAAAAATATTATAATGAATAACGTAATTAAAAATTAAAAACCAAAAACTTGGTTATTTGAACTTTTCACATACATTTTGAGGTTATGTGAAAAATGTGTAAATATAAAAGTTGTAGATCCTTTTATTACCTGCCACTTCGCCATTTAACTTTTTTCCATAGGACTAGGTTTTGCCGGAAATCGAGATAAACCGTTTTTTACCCTTAAAAACTCACCCGTGCACTTCCCGACCTCAGATCGCCCGTAAATTATTTTTCCTTTAATTTTTGTTATATTCTCTTCCTTTTCCAATAGTTTCATCCTACTATTATTTTTTTTGGTTTCAAAAATTATCGACCCTGCTCTATATAAATAATGTGCATAATTATCTACTAATTTTTTGGATCTACGATAAGGGTATCAATATAAGGTTATCAATACAAACTGAGCATGCAATATGTTTTTATTGAATATAAGAAGGTCTTACATTCAATAAAAACATAATGTATGCTTAGGAATAATTAGCAATCGAAATATCGTAAACAGCAAACTACAAACAAGACACTCTGCAGTCAACTCAGCAGGGTTGTCTACAAACTTTTATACTAGAGACAAACAATTTAGTTTTACTCTTATTTCTGGTAGGTACTGTCGTGAGACTTTAGAGTGAATAAACAAATAACCCTTCCAATGAACTTCCTTTATTAAGATGTTTCAAAGTAGACTTTCATGAAACTACACGTATCTAGTAATCTTGCTTAAATTCGCCTTTAATTAAAAGGACCAGTGTTGTTTACGTGTTTCATTACCGGGGTCGATATCTACAAAACCAGCAGGGTATTAGCATTCAGCTTGCGATATTAGCCCTGCTAGATGCCGTTATATGTACTCTACTCGCCACAGTTGCTAGCAATGTTATCGCCAAGTAGCTTGTAATTATTTAAATTAATTTATGAGCGCCGAGGTATATACCATGTTGTTATCTAATATTTCGCTACGCATTATCGATTCGGTTTCGCCACCAAATTACTTCCTAATTAATAGATGAGAACAGTTACCTACCGCATATTTTTTTTCAGCTTCAATTTTGGAATGACATTGTAATCGCTGAATCGGGCATAAGTATTTTTTAACATATTTGCAGTTATTTTTATATAACGTATTTCTAAATTGATGCGAAAGGTGAATTTTCAACAAAATTTATAGGGGGTCTTTCACATATTTTTTTTCCGAAACCCTTTCCCCTCCAAGATACCGCCCTCTAAAGAAACACTCAAGTTAGCTGTTATCAAATAAAATCTTGTTGCTAAGTATTTTCATTGTTTTTGTTTTCTCTAGAGTTTGATAATAATTGATAACATGTTTTTAAAATGAAAAAAATTCATATTAAAAATATCTTTTTATTTCTTTTTATCGTTTACAGTTAATATAGAAATAAATATAGATTGTAATAATGATAAACTATAGTGCACTTATGTTTAACAACAATAAGAACAATAGCAATACTAAATAATGCACAAATTTTTGTAAATTTGTAAAGCAATACTTTACAAATGACTGTTTTAATGACTGTTTTACCGAATAATAACTTCGATGGATTTATTTAAAAAAGTATTATTTTCTTTGTGTGATCAAATTATCAATTTTGCAAAGAAAACTCAAGAGACAAAAAAGTTGAAGATTGTGGCCATCTTTGCATATTAAAGAGATAAAGAAATAAAGAATAGGAAGAAATAAAATAAAGGAAATAGGTAAAGAAATACCGATGCGTTAAAAAGTTCTGATGGAAAAGTTTTGGATTGGTTTTTACCCCCTATAATCTTAGGGCTACAATAACTATCACAAACTGTCATTTCATTAGTGCAAGTTATTCTATTTTCAAGCTTCTAAATTTTTCCATAGTTGAGGAACTAAATAAAAACATATTTTTTTATCCCAACCTTAGAGGGTAAGGAAGGTAACCCTAACTTGGTAAGGAAGGGGTTTTGGGAAAAAAATGGTAATCCCTCTTAATTTTTGCTGACAATTTAATTTATATATAAAAACACATATGCCACAGTGCAATTGTTACTTTGACAGAGACAAACAAAAGGTACCTCCAACTTTTACAGTGACATATGAACTATTGGTTTTTTCTCTTATTCATTTTTTTAATCAGTTAAGGCGGTGTCCGTAGCCAAAATAAAGAGTTTGAAATTTTTATCAACAACTTAATGATTTATTAGTAACACTAACATTGAGTCGATTCAGTGAGTCTACGAACTACAAAATTAGTCAAATAGTTAATAACTGTTTGCCTGCTGATACAGTTGCGACTCAATCATCAATCTGGCTACAATTTTATGCTTTTTGCGATGCGAATGAATATAAATTTGAGCCAGATATCTCCATCGAGAAATTGAATATAATATTTCAAGATTGGGCTTTTAATCTGCGCAATTGTGAGGGAAGAGACTAAAATAAAGCGGTTGTTAAAACAATTTGGAATACCACCGCTAAAATGCTACAAAGTGAATATTATAAAAAGTTCAATATTGTATATAACCCTTTCACCGACGATGTACAGCTTAATTCATCACGAGCTGCACGTAATGTAAAATCATTCAAGCACAACCCGAAAAGAGAAAATCCAGTGCATCAGCTCTTAATAAACGTGAAGTATTTGCAATAGCCAGATTATATAACGGAAATGAACCGGAAGGACTTCAAAAGAAATTATATCACATTTTGGCGTTTGAATTAGCTTAGCGCGGAGAAGAAGTAACTTACTGCAATACCACTTATTTCGTATCTGAAATTGAAAATAATGGAAAAGAAACTGGGCATATCGTGCACTTATATTCCTCTATTTTCGAAAACGGCAACGACAAGGCGGTGACAATAAATTAGGTGACAGCAAATGGATTACTCCTAATAGTTTAGAAGAAGATATTTGTCCAGTACGACTATTTAAAAAGTTGATGGAAAAGCGAGGCACTTCTATAACATTGGAGTATTTCATACACTTTTGGAAGAAGAAAAAATCTAAAAAGTTGGTATAAAAATGTGCCGATTGGAAATGAAATTTCCAAATAGGATGAATGTTCAGCACA
The DNA here is from genome assembly GCA_964058915.1 of Tetropium fuscum. Taxonomy (NCBI): domain Eukaryota; kingdom Metazoa; phylum Arthropoda; class Insecta; order Coleoptera; family Cerambycidae; genus Tetropium; species Tetropium fuscum. The sequence goes on from CAXKVY010001494.1 coordinate 9,072, forward strand.
ATGCATTAGTATAGATGTCAAACGTGTTTAAATAGCAAATTGAGTACGTGTATAAACGTGTATAAAAGTACGTTAATAAACGTGTGTAGAAAATTAAGTAAAAACGGAATTGAAGAACAAGCTCTAATAAAAATAATAGGACACAGCAATTCATCATCAATGTGAAACCATACTTACAGGTTGACAAAGAGTAAAATTCGAACATTATTCAATTGATTCTTTTGGAAAAAGAACAAACTCCAACATATAGTATACTTCAGTTCGGTCATTTTCAGTTATCTTGGCGTGCGTATGCATCAGTTTACGCGTTACGTATGTTGTTTTTGGTCAATTTCTAGAAGCATCAGTATGCGACGTATGTTGATGCAACAAACGACTGACTTCTCATAGAGTACAGTACAATATCGGCCATGTTACGCACTGGTGTGAAATAAATTATCAATATCCCCAAGATCTAACTAATGAGGTGTTCCAGGTATCCCGCATTCCTGCACTGAATGGTGGTTAGAATTTATCAACCTAAGTCGATCCTGGCCGCACATTCGTCTCGCGAAATAATAATATGCTGCCCCCTCTCTCGCACAAGTCTCTGACTTGTGCGAGAGATATTATTATTATTATTAGATGTTTAGGATACGAGTCTGTGGCGTACTTTAAAAAATATTGGCTTTTATTTTACAGAGGAAAATAATAGACGTTTCCTTTGTGAGTAACCTCACATCGCAAGTAAGAGAATAGCTACTATTTTTACGAAAGCATAAGAGAATATCCTATTAAATTATAAGCGGATATCCGACGCAATTTATGTACCTTGAGGAAACATGGATTTTTGCGAAAGGAGGATTTAAAAGAACGTGGCAAGATAACACTGAAAAAAATACGCGTACAGCACAGTATACGTGTAAGAAGTGAATACTTCTTTACCGAGAGAGAGGGAGAGCGAGAGAGGGCGTGAGAGAGCGAGAGGGAGAGAGAGAGAGAGGTAAGAAAAAATGAGAGTTGTTTTTACATATTCCAGGTATATCGAAATAATAAGATGTGGTATACAAATTTAATATTTAATTATTTCTTTCTTCAATTTGTACATTATCTTCAATTGAGGTAGGTATAGCGGAGATAGGTGCAGCAGATATTATGGCTTTATGGTAACTGTGAAGTAAGTGTGAAACATATGTTCGTGATTCTAAATGGTGTAGATTTCTCGAGAATATAGATAGCATCAATCGTTGTTCCTAAGTTCCTAATTAAGTCGTGGCAATGTTCCGGTCGTTATTCATATCTAAACCGAATTTCTCACGAAGAAAGTGAAGTAGTGGCAAGGACGCAACCTCCGCAAAATTAACATTAAAGTCACAACCGAGATTCAGTGGTATTTCATCATCACCACTGCCAAGGAGAGCAGCATCACCATGAGTGTACATAAGCAACGAACTCTATATGAAATACATGTAATCGTCGAGTTTTTGATTAGGAGATATGTAGATCGCTGCGATACCACAAATGTATATCGGTGGGACATTAATGCGTTAGGAACAATACTGTCTTTCATTCGCTATTTCTATTTCACTCTCTTCTTTATATCTGTCATAAGCTTTATCTCACAGGCGAGACGAAAATTTTATAAACTGTGCCGTGACGCGACCTTGAAAAATCACTCTCATGCGGCCAAAGAAGTATGCACTTCAATAAAACAGCTAAATATAATATGATATAATGTCTTTTCAGTTTTATTTATCCTATTATTGGTGAACAGGTAAGATCATCATCCATTTGGATCAGATTCGAAAGCCCAATCCAGATATATCCAGCAGGCTATGCATAAGTAGTAATATTGTACTCTAGTTAATTCCGATTCTGTCACGATCGTTTATAAACTATATCAAAAATGCTTTACGCTCTAAAATATTTGTGGTGGATCGTTGTCCAAGTCAAAGCTGCATTCGCTATCTCTGTTTCTCTCTCTCTCCCTCATATCTGTCATATGCTTTATCTCACTTGCGAGACGAAAATTTTATAAACAGTGTCGTAACGCGACCTTGAAAGATCACGCTCATGCGGCCAAAGGAGTATTTGCCTCAAAAGGTTGTAAAACAGGCCACACAGGAAATGGTAAGCGTTTTGTTGTGCTACATGCTTTTCTATTTGAAGTCAAAGTCAGCGAACTATCACGATTCAATGCAACATTCTTTTAAGAAATGGATCTCGGAAAAGCTGATTCCAAATCTTGCTGAACCCTCGATAGTGGTGATGGATAAAGCGTCCTACACCATAGTTTTTTGGAAGAGCCAATTCCTACTGTTTCCTGGAATAAAACAAGACTAAAGGAATGGTTTTCTTGTAAAGGCATAACATTTTAGAAAGATGATTTGAAAATTGAACTTTTAAAATACAACCAGCACAAACAGACCCCGAGATATGCCATAGATGAAAACATCATGGTCATTAAGTATTGAGATTACCACCTGACCATTGCCAATATAATCCAATATAATTAGTGTGAGCATTTGTAAAGATTATTATGATCGACATATTGTTGGTTACGGAGACAAACAAGTTTTAGAGTTGTAGCAAAAGGCTTTGGATCAAATTATTTGGGAGAATTATGTTAGAGATGTAGAAGACATTGTATACAAATATTGGGAAGAACGTGAAGTACGTTACCATGAGGTTGACCCGTTAATTATTAATTTGGGTTCAAGATCTGAAGATGATGATAATGACGGCGATGATGATGATGATGATGAAATTCAATGATTATCATATATTTTTCCTTTCTAATACTTCTATTAAATAGTTCACTTATTTAAATGCACGTTTTTACTTTAATTTATAGTCATATGCAAATTATTAAATAATCGGTGCTGACATCACAATAAATGTTGCCTATATTTTACAATAGATGTGGTTTCCCCGAGAGCAGATTTTTCATTAATTTTTTCACTGTCTTCTAGGAACACCATCACGTTTCTGAAGAACCAATTGTGTAATGATTTCAAAAGTTTCGTCATTAGGCAACAACGAATTTTTAAAAAACGAGCATATTTTTTTCAAAAAATTTCAAAATCAATTTTCTTTCCCATTTAAAAAAAAGCGGTAAAAACCGGTAACGAGTGTAACAATGAAGTGCCAAAAGACAAGAACAGACTGTATTAAATTTTGCACTATTTTCTTAATAGACAAAAATCGTCTGCTAGTGCCGTGTTCAAGTTGCATAAATAAATTATTTTAAGCCAGAGTCCAAACAGAAAAGTGAATACGTAAAATTAATAGACCTATATCAACTGACTTGACCAATATTGGTTTACTAAATTCAGTACTTACTTTAAATATCGCAAGCTACTCCAGACTGTAGATACGACATATGTACTTCAATTGAAAAAAATACTTCGGTAGCCTAATTAATTTTTAAAGTAGGTTTTTAAAGTAGTGTAAACAAGGAACAAAATTTATTTAAAATAGTGTGTTTTCACTTTTTTCATTTAAAAAGTTCGAGACCACAAAACAATTTCGTAAAATACGATTTCATATGCCTAGTGACATGCTTCAGAAAACCTACAATATTTTACCCGGTTCTACGTAAAAAAATAATACGATAGAGCATAAAAGTCACTACTATATATCTTTCGATTTTGAAATATGTATCTTTAATATGTATCTACTTATTTCGAAAGTACACATTTACCTACACCATTCCATAATATAATATGTTTTCCACCTACCATATACAATGCAAATTAAAATAATTAAACTGTCTTTACACTAAGCCTTGATCATTTTATCAGATACGCTTCTATAACAAACGTAATTATATTACTAAAGGCAACAAAAAATATGGTTGTGCTATTTATGAAATGAACGTAATTTCGCTAATTACATTTTCACATTATTATCCTCTATGCTCCTCTATGTTTACTGTACAATATTTGCGAGAATTATAATTACAAGGGATGCGAAGCAAATCAGAGGGAATATTATGGAAATGGTAGACTTTTGTTTGAAACAATAGTTTTTTGTGGAAACGTAAGTGAGGAACCCAGTGCTGTATACCAAAGTGGTGAACTCGAATTAGACATTGCAAAGTAAGTATAATTATGTATTGTTATTGCTATAACCCTCCTGCTTGGTAATTGTTTGAAAGTTTGTTTCAGTTATATCTGATGGTTTGCACTTAAGTAAATATATTTATATTATATACACGAACTTCACTTTAATTTTGAATTATCCAAACTTAAAATCGGAAAAAGTGTATCACATTATGCTAGGGCACAAAATTAATATACTGTAAAATATTAAAATGATCCTAAGGGCTCTATTAATACCAGCTGATCAAATCTCTATCCTAACATGATTAATAATGAATTTGGTTGGAAAAACGGCTTAGAACATCTGTTGAGCTATATTCTTGGTTGCATATTTTTGAAATATATTGTAGTCAAAGTTCACTGCATCGGGGTAGCAGTTCTAGGCAGTGTTGATTAAAACATCAGGGAATTGACGAAAAATGCCAAATTATTTTGGAACATCTTCTAGGAAAGAATTGTTTATTTTTGTATCAGGCAGAATGGAGTTGGTCATTTTGATTTGATAGGGGAGGGTGGTATGACACAGAGTACACAATGAAACGTCATAATTATTTCGTTTATATTTGCCGCCAGATTTTCAGTGGCGCTTTCTTAAAACATCCTTGTACCTGCTGCATTCACAACCGGCAGTTGGAACTGAACTACAGAACTCGCTACATTTAAAATAGTTTTTAGTTTATGCAGCTAAAGTTCGCATTTTTAAATTCTGAGTGGTTTTAAAAAGATATGGTAATCAGAAATGTATATTTTTAATTTGTATTTAATATGATGGTCACTACTTAGGGTATGTTTATTCTAACCTGTAAATATTGTAGCGGAAAATAGCTAGGACAGGCAGTTATAGCACATTAAAATTTTAAGTGCATGGTAGTACATAATGAAACATAGTGTAGTGGTACACAATGGTACGTGTATTTTTATAGCTTTTTGCGTTTATTGTTTTATTTTTGATTTTATTGTTAATTGTTTTATCGCTTTAGTGCTTTTTATTTTCCGGTTGTTCCTGATATTCATACGGCTATGAAATCGTATTTTGTCATGTTATTACCGAAACCTGTTACCGCATTCTTCTTATTTCAAGTTAGGATTATATTTTCACGGTATAATTGTGTGTTAATCAATGTTTTGTCACGGAATGTGTATGTTTTTTATTTAAGTACATTTTGATTGTAATTTCACATATGTTTTATTGTGTACTACCTTATGTTCCAATATGTACCACTAGTGGTTATTTACATTATAAATTATGACTTATAATGTAAAAATCATATCATTGTGTACTACTCTCCCCTATATTTTTTTAAGCATGTTCTAATTGTTTTATGATAAAGTGAATAACTTTTAACCATGTAAGCTTTAATTCTAAAGCTACTTGTCAAAAATAGGTTTATTACGACAAGTATGAAACTCAAAATTCGAAATTTATTGAATTTATTAAGTTCAATATGGCCGCCTATAATAGTATGTATAGAAAGCTATTTAAAATATCCATATCGTACGCATTTATACATTCCGTATATAATTTGGCAGTCAGTGCAATGGCATTTGTCAGATTCGAATTTTAAACTAATCAGAGTTCAAGGGCGAAATATGTACATGGAATTTAAATCGGTGCCAAACGCGCATACGGAATGTTAACAGTTGCTAGAGCATGAAGCGCGTTATACGGCACAAATTGCTTATGCCGAATACAGTATGTTTTTCCGAGTTTAGATGCACTATGCGCTCCTGACTAAGGAAAATATAAAAGAAAAGCGAGAGTGCAAATAAACTGCTCGTCAATAGATTCGCCTAATGCAAAATTATTGTCCATTTTTATACTATTGTAATTTTAAAAATAGTAGACGGATTTTCATCAGCATATGAAAACCTAATCTTTTCTCTATGACTCGGTATGTTTTAATCTTCAAAATCCTCATTCTAATGGTGTTGCACAGGGTGGTGAAATCCGTGTGCAAAATTCGTTGAAATTGAGGAACATCCCGTTTTCAGAAGAAAATTTTCTCAATTTTTTCATAACGATTTTTAAATACCCTACCTACCTAAATTTTAGCCTACGAGCGTATCGCCGCTTTTCAATTTTATTTTTGTAAAATTGTTAAAGAACGATTTATAGAAATTGGCACTTTTTCGTATTTTTTTGAAATTTCAAAACATTTCTCCTAACTCCTAACCCCACTCTTTATTTCATAATTGGGTGGTAATGTTTGAGCCCATGAATTGCCTTCTAAAATCAAAATAGTATGCACTACTTAATGCGTCTACGTGTTTTATACGTGATCGTTGATTAGCATAATTTTGAAGGAACACCATCGCATAATTCGTGGTCCAATTTATTTCCTTGATAATGCAATTCTAAAATTACCATTATCCTCACCAAATTCGAATACGTTTTCTTTTCAATACGATTCGCTAAAAGTGAAAATTTCTGTTTAATAACAATGTAAAATAACCTGTAAATTAACCAGTAATACCAATAAAATGATTGTACACTTTGATTGACTTTGTATTTCTTAGAGAATTAGACCTGTTAAGCAGCTTACCAAGTAGCTGACGATGTTAGTCTTCTAATTTTAGTGTTGTTAAATTTTTTTAAGGCGATACTAAAAGATTGTACGTTTACGATGTGAACACGTTTTCGTTAATTTACATGAATTGGAAATATGATTTATATGAGGTGAATTCATAAGGCCCCTATCTGCTGGATTTGTTGTTTTTTGCTGTTGTGTACTATCCGGTTTCTAATCCCGAAGGAATATGTTGTTGATAAAAAGACAATGGAAGGTCAAACGTTAATTAATTAGAATAAATAATACTTACAATTCAAGATAAAGTATTTTTTCATTTCTCCATTTACTTGGTTTTCACTCATTGATGACAAGAGTCCCGCCAATCTTTTTTCAGATCTTCATGGTAATAAATAAAATCATATCAGAGACAAAAGGTCAATGTGCGCAACAAAATCGTTTGGGTTTGTTAGACTTCAACTGTAACTCGTATCAAATTGCAGATTCCTCAAAATATATACTTACAGAAATGCTGACCACGTTGACCTAGTCAACCCACATCAAAACAAACAGACTGCTAAGTTAATTCCTTTATTAAAGCATGTAAAGAGTTGTGGTAATTCAGTCACCATCATATTCCGGAGCGGCCGCGCTGACAGGTAAGCGGGGCCAGTTGTGGCTGCATGTCGCGGTTGGGAGAAGGCTCTGCAGAACGGAAGAAGTTCCCAGCAACCGGAACTATTCCGCAACGCACGTACCACATCGCAGGACTCGCGAACTTCGCAAGTGCCCATTAGGTTACCTAAGTTACCCTCAAATTACCTGCAGTAATTGTTCAGCAACTTTGAGAAGATTTATCATCGCCCCGGTTTTGGAAACTCTCATGTTCAGGTATTTGCTTAAAGAGGGTCTGATGAACATGTACCGGATTAATATATGGCTAATCCTTTATGAAGTTAAGAAAGATAAGGATATTATGAGCGCCAATGTTTCTTAGGGGGATTACTAATAAAATGTGTATATTCCCAAATATCTACATTACAGTTACACCAAAGCCAGTTCTAGGGTCATTTTGGGTCAAAGGTCACTCCATATACAACAATAATATATTAATAAGCCGAGAACAGAGTATGCATAAATAATATTTACATCGCATTCACTCATTATAGGTATTATATGAAAAGTATATTCTGTAGCATGACAACGGGCCAATTATTGAAGCATCTTCTTAGGAAAAGGTATATTGTAAAAATCACTAATTTAATAATCGAAATAAATACGAGACATCTGGAAAATGGTAGAAATAGCTAAGGTTCCATAACATGGAAAATTGAGCACGCATAACAACATCGTATCGCCCAATATTGCTACTTGATAACCAAAGCGTTGGCTATCATGGCTATATCTGAGACTTAGGCAATGGTCGCAAAACTATTATTTAGTCAAAATAAATTAATAGCAAAAAAACATTTTTAAAAATAATCTTTTATTTAAATGCTCAAAAAACAAGAAAATAAACTTTAAATTAAATTAAACCTATCAAACCTATCATATGTGATGTAAAAGCTTGTCGCGAGATTTACCTATTTTATAAACATTTTTTTTCTTAGAATTACTTATGTCAATATCAAGTTACATATTGTATTATTGTTTATCTACACAGTTAAATCTTGTGACAAGCTTTTATATCATATAAATTGTGTAATGTAATAAATTGATGGGTTTCATTTAATTTCAAGTTTATATTCTTCTCTTTAGAGCATATAAATAAAAGCTTGTATTTAAAAATGTTTTTTAACCATTAATTCATTTCTTATCAGTTATCGCTGAACATGTTTCCAAGTCTGTTAACTTCATTTAATGCGTCATTGTTGCATGGTGGTTTGCCTGTTAATTTAGTACAGTCTATTTCTTCCATAAGGAGACCTTCTAGTGATTTGACTCTATATACTTAACTCTACTTATTTCAGCTTGAAGCTTACTTGTGCCTATCAAATCACAGTTCTGGGTTTAAATTTGGATCTTTCCTTCTCCTAGACAGGTTGCAAATCAATGACGCCCATCTCGCCAAATTATATAAGTCATAGTATGAGACCAACCAAGGCGTACTTTGCCAACCAAGGCGTAGCTCAATCGGTTGAGGATAACTACTTTCAAATTCAGTTGCGAAAGTTGACCCGAACAAACATACATAGATACATACATACATACATAGAAAGTTAAATAAAAGCTTGTAAAATGACGCCACTTATCTAACCATGCATTGTCATTCAAACTAAACTTGCGTGCAAAATTTCAACTAAACCGCTTTAAAATTCAGTTGCAAGATTTGACCCGAACAAACATACATAAATAGATACATACATATCAAGTTAAATAAAAGCTTGTAAAAAGTAATTCCACATCCCCAATTTGGATTATATCATCGATAAAAGCTACAGAATTACAGATGCAATGGGAACCTTTTGAAATAAAAAACAAAATATCATCTGTAATACTTTTGGATTTGGATTGTATTTGGATTCAGCAAGTATGGAATTGAGTGCAACAATATATAATAGTCGTTATATTAGTGGGATAAATGCATTATAAACATACGAATGCGGTAAGTTATAATATGAGGGCAGTAGAGCGAGTCGGTAGCAGCATGAGTAAGGGTATGTTTAATACTAATAATAGTCTATCACACGAATGGAATATAACATTTTATGGACGACTGTCCAGCGTTAAAGAATATTAAAGAAATCTGAACAGGTTTAAGAAAATTATATATTGCGTAAAATGTAAAGTACGAGTTGTAATGTATTCGAAGTCGTAGCAGCCCATAACCTTGCAAATCTTAGATAAACAAACATCACAAATTTCTTGAAATTTTTTAATTTTGTAATTTCCCTCTTTGTTGCTATAATCTTTCACACTCCCAGCAACAAAGCAACAGAGAGAGAAATGACAAAATTAAGAAATATATATATATATATATATATATATATATATATATATATATATATATATATATATATATATATATATATATATATATATATATATATATATATATATATATATATATATATATATATATATATATATATATATATATATATATATATATATATATATATATATATATATATATATATATATATATATATATATATATATATATATATATATATATATATATATATATATATATATATATATATATATATATATATATATATATATATATATATATATATATATATATATATATATATATATATATATATATATATATATATATATATATATATATATATATATATATATATATATATATATATATATATATATATATTGAAATAATAAGTTATATTTACATTAAATTTTATGTGATTTTTTTTTACTTAAAATTTTGTTTCGTTTACCCAAGTATACCTACCATGCATATTGGCATCATTTGAAATATTTATTCTCCCAGGAGTCGGTTCATTAGGGAAGCTAGCAGAAATTACAGATCCACAACAAGACAATACAGATACAATTTACCCAAATTTAACAGAATTTTATTCACAATCTTTTATCAAAATTTTTATAAATTGTTTGTAATTGTTGAGAAATATATTTATACTTTTACGTTATATGCAATCAAATTATACATATTTATGTATAAATTTAAATATTTGCTTGTATTATTACTATGTACCTACCTACTAAAAATTGTCCATTAATTTAAATATAAAATTCTATGTTACACATCACTCCATCTATTGACTCGTAGCTAAATCTCAAACCTTTAATATGTCTCTCTGATGTCTGGGTATTATGTAACATAAATTCCTATACTACGAAATAAACAAAAAACACAGAAACTTGCCTTAAACTTAAGCACAACATAGATCGATACTGTAGATTGTCTTTTATCTATGATGATGTACTATCTACGATCTATGACTCATATATTCTAAAATTTTAACCTAAGATATGGAATTTACTTATTATGTTCTACATTTATGAAGATTATTTAAAAAGAAATGTTAGAAAAAGATCTACTTTACTAGTTTTAGAGCTCAAATTGGTAAGTAAACTTAGCATGCATGTTAATACTTTGATATATGTTAATTAGGTTATCAATTACTTGTTATATTCTAATCAGATATATAAATGTTTATAAGGTGTAACTTTTATATTGTTTTCGCTGTTATTTTTAGGCCTTAGTTCCTTGCTGGGGTTTGCATTTATGCACTGCTTATACCATATCTCATGGATGCTCTTCTGAAATGGCCAATAAATGTTCTTACGAAACTGGAACCTCGTCTGCTTGCTGCATATTGAATATTCTTGTAGGCGATGTAGTAAGTATTTATATTCTTGGTATTTTTCTGATAATTTCTTACTTTTTAAGGAGAAGTTATGAAAATTTTCTATGCAACATGCTTTCTTCTAAAACCCACTCGTTGTTACTCAATAAAATTGTTTTTTCATCTGTTTTACTTCCTTGGAAACCTTATATTTACCTACTTGTTTTAAAGTTCTGTTTATTGTTTCTTTTTCACTTAATAAGTTATGACTTATATTCACTTTCACTATGTTTATATATAAATCACATTTAAATTATTATTAATCACTATTATTATTATTATATTACAGTGTTTTTTTCTGACTTTATATATAATTATATTTCTCTAATATTCTTAAGGTATTATAATTTTGGATTGTGAAAGTAGTCTTACATGTGACATTAGCTGTCAAATGATATCACCATCTGGACATATTTTTACTTTGATTAAATATTCCAGCTTTATTTCTACTTACTTTATAATGTACAGCATGTCATAATTTGCTTCATTTTATTTACAATTACTTTGTCAAATTTGAATATGCTGTATTTAGTATAAGATGCTCAATGTAACTGAATCTTGCGTTGCATGGTAATTCTGGTCAAATTCTTACCGATGAATATGAATACCGATGATACTGTTTTATTTTATGAATAAATCTCTATATATTTTTGTTTTAAAATGTACTTGACTGTTTTTACTTGTTATAAATACTATTTACATGGAGTTTTTAACTAATACTATGCAATGAAAGTTTATTTATAATATGTTTTATATGTATATCGACTTATATGTTCGCTCTCTCGCTACAATCTCTTTTTGTTTCAATATATATATATATATATATATATATATATATATATATATATATATATATATATATATATATATATATATATATATATATATATATATATATATATATATATATATATATATATATATATATATATATATATATATATATATATATATATATATACTGTTTCTAACATCGAAATATGAGACAAAACAACGAGCAGAATACCCCCATTATATCTATAAAAGGATATGCTACCGTATTTTTAACAGCATTAAAACACAAGTATACAGCAAGTATAACCTTATTTAAAGAAAAACAAATAATTTTATATAAATCGTCCACCACAATATGGCATTATCATGTAGTGTAGGTAACAAAATATTGATCACGCTATATACCTTTCGTCATATCATAAAACAATTGGATGGTGAATGTGATGCAGAATAAAAATGTTTCTTCCCATTCAAATATTACGTATCCATTTTACACGTTCCTGGGCCGTGTCACATCGGCATCAATGGCATTAATTTGGATGTCTAATACCATCGAACGTGGGTAAAGTGGGGTCAACAATAATTCCTGAAATAGAACTAATACAGTTATTCTTTAATTTAGTGTATTATTTTGACGGGTTTTGTGTTAAAATTGATTAGTTATTAATATTCTATGAAAACATAACAACTTGTGGAATGAAAGTGCCTTTATATTGACGATTTTAGCTTGCTGTAAGAAAAGTTATACTGCCCCGATCTCCCATTACGGAAATTGGGGGTATCCTTTGAAATTTTTTTATGTGTCATATTTCGATGTTACAAACTATACATATATATATATATATATATATATATATATATATATATATATATATATATATATATATATATATATATATATATATATATATATATATATATATATATATATATATATATAATGTGAATACTACTTCCATACTTCCATCTTAATAATTCACTTACTCCGTAATATTGAACCCCATTTATATGAAACGGCGTATATGAAATTATCGATAGCTTTAGGTTAAGGGCTAATTCAATTAACCCCAGCTGAAATTGAAAATGTCACCAAAAAGAAATAAGCAATATATTATTACCTCATAATCTGCTCGGTATAAAACAACGGTGTGATATTATGTTCCAGGCATGTATTTGAGAAATGTATTTATTGTATGAAATATCTTTTGATCACTGTGCGGCTGAAATCCCGGGATTTAATTTCCGTTTGGTTGAAAATGTAATTCATCATCCTGTACGAATTCACTGCGAATATCAATATTAAAAGGATCCTCAATTGCATCAGGGTGGAGATGATACTCATGACACTTGGATAGCGAGTAGAGCTTATTTTTTATGATGGGATTTTACGCTTGATGGCACTATACCCGGGTATGCGCTCAAGTAAATATTCTCAGGATGATTTTTTTCGGTCATTAAAGGAATCGCGCAGATGCTGTGTATGGAGGCGATTGAAAACTCTCAAGAAATCATAATATTACATGTTGTCGTTACTATCACAATTATTATCAGTAATTATTTTCAGATATAACTCAGAATTTTAATGTAAAATTCCGATTTATAACTCGGAATTTTAAAATTCCAATATATAACTCGGAATTTTAAGGTAAAATTCTGAGTTATAACTCGGAATTTTAAAATTACGAGTTATAACTCGGAATTTTAAAATCTTGAGATATCTCAGAATTTTACATTAAAATTCCAAGATATAACTGGGAATTTTAAGGTAAAATTCTGAGTTATAACTCGGAATTTAAAAATTTTGAGTTATAATTCGGAATTTTAAAATTCCGAATTATAACTCGGAATATTACATTAAAATTCCGAGTTATATCTTGGAATTTTAAAATTTTGAGATATCAGAATTTTACATTAAAATTCTGAGTTACAACTCGGAATTTTAAAATTCCGAGATGTACCTGGGAATTTTATTTCAAAATTCCGAGTTATATCTCGGAGTTTTAAAATTCCGAGTTAAAAATCGGAATTTTACCTTAAAATTCCGAGTTACATCTTGGAATTTTAAAATTTGGGGTTATAAATCGGAATTTTACATTAAAATTCTAAGTTATATCTCGGAATTTTAAAATTCCGAGTTATAACTCGGAATTTTAGAAAGCGAAATTATTTTATTTTACGTGGCCCTTCCAGAGCTTCGTAATAAACGGCCCTTTGTATGGAATATCCTTTATGCTACCTGTTCATTCACGATTTAGGTCCGCTTTTTGCCGCGACAATTACAGGTACAGGTAAAATTCTGAGTTATAACTCGGAATTTTAAAATTTTGAGATATCTAAGAATTTTACATTAAAATTCTGAGTTATAACTCGGAATTTTAAAATTCCGAATTATAACTCGGAATATTACGTTAAAATTTCGTGATATAACTCAGAATTAAACATTAAAATTCCGAGTTATATCTCGGAATTTGAAAATTCCGAGTTATAACTCGGATCCTTTACCCTTGATCCTTAATTCTTAATTTTTAATTTAATTTTTAATAGCATTTCTATTGAAAATGTCTTACAGCATACATATACACTTTAAAAATCATACTATAAAAAATAAATAATATCTGCTGAGAATATGGGACAACTTGAAATATTCAAATTATATGAAAACATTCAAACAAGTACTGTATAATTATCAAAAGTATTTCATGGAGTATAAGTACTGTTCCAAGCTTCAAGCTTTAAATAATAGTGCAGATGAAGTCGCGGGTAACAGATAGCCACTAATAATTGCAACCAATGATATTAAATGAGGTTTTCATATTTAATATCATTGGTTGCAATTATTAGTGGCTATCTGTTACCTGCGACTTCATTTGTGCGAATTTAATGCGCGTTCTGAGCCCCCGCGACGGCAGCCTTTATGATGTTATGTCGTGGAAGGGGGAAGCGGAAGGAGGCGCCTTTCGGTGCGGTGACGGCGGCGGCGTGCGCGTGGGGCACCCGGTACTGGACACTGCTACATTGGTTTATTTTATTATTACTTAAAGATTATTACTCTAACCAAGTAGAAATACTCGGGAGATTCACGTTAATAATTAATTAATTATTATATTGTTTATTATTATTATTATGTTTATATTGAATATTTAATTTTGTTATTATTAATTTTATTAAATGTATACTTCATTATCTAAATTGGATTTTGTTCACAATTTCATGGATTTTAATTTTTTCCGCTGATCCCTAATTCTTTTTCTAAAATAAAAGTAGCCTATTTACTCCTTATAGCATCAGGCTATCTATCTTATAGTATCAGGCTATCAGTGAATGTCCCGTCAAAATCGGTACAGCCGTTTCGGAGATCGGATTTTATTAACAATTTCAAGGATTTTATTTTTTTGACATGATTTCATTTTATTTTTTTAAACAAACAAACAGAAAAATTATAAAAATTGGTTTCTGTTATAACTACCGTACTTTTGTTATTTTGACATTACAGACATTACATGACATTACAGATTTTATTTATTTGTATAGATGTTATTCAGAATACCATGGATTTTAATTTTTTACGTGGAACCCTAAGTATTTTTCTAAAATAAAAGTAGTCTAAGTTACTCCTTCTAACAGCAGCTACATGTCAGTGAAAGTCACGTCAAAATTGGTCCATCCGTTTCGGAGATTAGCCGGAACAAACAGACAGACAGACAAAAATATCAAAATAAAAGTAGCCTAAGGTACTTCTCACAATATCAGCTATTTGCCAGTGAAAATCTGGTCAGCCGTTTCGGAGATCGGATTTTATTCACAATTTTAATAATTTTATTTTTTTGCACATAACCCTAATACTTTTTCTAAAATAAAAGTAGCCTAACTTTCTCCTTATAACATCAGCTATCTGCCAGTGAAAGTCCCGTCAAAATCGGTACAGCCGTTTCGAACATCGGATTTTATTCACAATTTCAAGGATTGTATTTTTTTACACATAACCCTAATACGTTTTCTAAAATAAAAGCAGCCCAATTTATTCTTTATAACCTCAGCTATCTGCCAGTGGAAGTCCCGTCAAAAGCGGTACAGCCGTTTCGGAGATCGGATTTTATTCACGATTTCAAGGATATTATTTTTTGCACATAACCCTAATACGTTTTCTAAAATAAAAGCAGCCCAACTTACTGCTTATAACACAACTATCTACCAGTGAAAGTCCCGTCAAAATCGGTCAAGCCGTTTCGGAGATTAGGGTACTCCTTAAAACAGCAGTTATATGCCAGTGAAAGTCTCGTCAAAATCGGTCCAGCTGTTTCGGAGATCGGATTTTGTTCACAATTTAATGGATTTTTTTTTGCGCGGAACCCTATTTATTTTTTTAAATAAAAGTAGCCTATGCTGATGTAATAATACATCAGCTAATCATTATCATTTTCATATTATCATCAGCTGTCTCAGCTTTTAATCATCAATATAACATATGATATATTCGATAGATGCGCGACATTAGTGCATACTGAAGAAATGTGAATGTACACGACTGCTGTTGACAATGAAACAAGATTCGGCAACACTGACGGATGACCGATCCACTGTAGTTTGTATATTATGTACATATCGGAAGACCTATTGCTGTGAAGTGATCAGGCGAATATGCAGCCGGTTGACTCAAATATAGCGGTTTAGTCGGAGGACCTAAATATAGGAATTTATATGTAAATAAAAACAATTAAAATTAATAATTTTGGCGGATGTGTCATCAGTGTAAGGTAATATGTAATATACATGAAGAAAATTTGATATATATTCACTCTTTCTGGTGGATGACTGATTGCTGCTTTTCATGAGGAGGACCTAGCTACTGTAAGATGTAAATATATATATATATATATATATATATATATATATATATATATATATATATATATATATATATATATATATATATATATATATATATATATATATATATATATATATATATATATATATATATATGTATATATATAAATAATAAATCTTTTAAAATATGCACAACATATTCGAGAATATGTCTATTGTGTATGTGAATTCAGCTACAATGACTATACTATAGAAACTTTCCTTTGTGACTGACCAACATCTTAGAGAAGTTAATATTTGATATTTATATGATCCAATATCCATAATGATTGTGATTCAAAAATCGTAAAATACGGAGAGAAGAAGACAGCAAGTACTTAATTTATTTAAGGAAAATAGTTATTTAAAATCAAATTTTCCTCAGTTAACGAACAACACAGGCACAACCATTCATTTTCATTAATGATGCCTTTGTTTCGAGAAAATTAATTAAAAAAATACTCATTTGTAGGGCTGTGACAATAACAAATTATACTATTTACGCCCGGTCATTAGTCAAAGTAATGGATAATGCGTGGCATGAACAAAAAACTAGTAAATTAACCTCATTTCATAACGACATGGATGCTGATGAATTTTCCATATAGTTAATAAGCCGAAACTCAGTTACAAGCACAGGCTGTGCAAGGATTATTTTGTTGCGGGACGCACAAAATACCTGAAAACTATCTCGCCAAAAGCATAAAAGTTTTACCGTGTTAAAAAATGTTTAAAGTAGCTACTATAAACAAAATAAAAAAATTCCTTTAGCAAACAACGCGCAATGGATCATATATAAAATAGAATATTCAGTTTAAAAAGTAACCATGCAAATAAGAATGATATGCATTATGCAAGTGGCATAAAACATCATGTATTTTGGCTATCTATATTATATGTTTCCAGGTTTCAGATGTCCTATCAGCTTTAGCAAGTCCAAATACATTAAAAGAGAAGGGCTGATGCATTTTTAATAGATTGGCACTGATTTGGTCTAACTAAACTTGATAAATAACTAGATATTCCTCTAGAAAGCACTAAAGAGCATAATATACTACATCTTTTCAGATTGCAGATGTTCCAACGTTAGTAAGACCAAATGTATTACACGAGAAAGACTGTATCTTTAATAAATTGACACTGATTTGATTCAACTACATTTGGTAGACAACTAGATGTAGACAACTAGAAAACATTAAAACATTAAAAACTAAGGCGTGATATTTCCTTACCGAACCCTCTTCGTTATTGAATTAATAACCATAAAAAATGTTTCGAGCATCAATTATTCGTTACCAATTTTTTAAGAAAATCGATGCATACAAAATATCCGGTAATAATTCAATGGAGATTACAAGGGAAATTTTTGCACAAGTCATTTTTAGTAGAAAACCAAAAAGTTCCCTAAAATTGTCTACCTTGGAGCCAGCAGAATACACTGGAAATCTTTTGTCAGACGCTTTTGCCAGACGATTTTTTGTGTTGACAAATTATTCATTCATGTTTCAATTTTTTGTATTAAGTATTACGTACTATTTTTATCATCTCGTTAATAATTCTAAGTTATTAATGTGGATAAATAGATAATAACTTATAAACTCATTAACTCAATGGTATACCAGTACCTATCTAGCATGGGGGTAAAAATTTACGTCTTTGCTTTTGTCTAGCTTGTCTTAGTCGAAATTTCGATGTATTAAAAAGTTCTGTTGAAAAAATATAGGGGATGGTTTTTTACCCCCTGTAACAATATACTAGGGTTACAAAAACTGTCACAAACTTTTATTTTATTCGTGCAAGTTGGTCGCCAAAGGTCCCTATCCTCTAATTATGCCTTCTCCAATTTGAGCATTGGACATAGATAAATAAGTAAATGTACGAAATTAAAAATATTTATTTTCAGATATTGAATATACTGTATATGAAAAAAACATTATTAACTCGCTTTCCTCAAGGCAGCACATTTAATTTTGGAATAGGATAAGCTGAAAACTGACTTTGTAGCAATATTTATCCACCTAAAAAAAATATTTTAATTAGATTATTATAACCGCTCTTATCTTCCTGGCGGAGATCTCATTATAAAATTGATCACCTCGTATATTTTTCGCGACCCTCTTCCTTTTTTATTAAATTTGCTGCTGAATTACTTGTCTCTCCGCAAAGAAAACAAAATACCAGGAGTTATATCTACGATATATCCAAAGAGCGCAAATGAGGGAAGAAAATTAAAGTCTTCCAGCAGCCGCAAAATCCTTGATAATGAAATTATTTAATTAGCTCATAAATTTAACTTTAACCGCATATTAATTAATGCCCTGGAACGCAGAATTAATCATATTATAATGTCGTTCACGCAGTGACAGTCAGTAATTAATAAATTATTTTTACCGCTACTTCAGTTTCAGAGTATCCGAAGGAATATGTTTCAATTAATTATGGTGTGCTTAAACATTTCTCAAATCGTCGAGAAATGACTAAAAACCTTTAAAAAAACCTTTACCTAAAAACCCTACGATTTTCAGCACAATAAATCACATTTATTGATATCGGATTTGTTATAATAATTTGTATAATTTGAAATAATATATAATATTTACTTTTTCACTTATATCCTATAATATAAATTGATCAAAAAAGTGTGCCAGACTTTTTTAGTGTGACGTCATGTACATAGGGAACATCATAGGGAACGTCATGTACATATTCATATTCTATATTTCCACCGAAGAAAGTAAATGAGATAGAGATAAAAACGTAAATACCTCGACCCTAGGCGAGGCTACCTGCTTGGAGCATGCGCTATAAGACCGTTTATTTATTTAATAACTTATCAGAAATGTCAATATTATTGAATAAATTCTAATAATTACATTCCGTAACTATTTTAAGTAACCACCCGGGGTTGGAACCGTCTTAAATATTTCTGATAATGGCAGAATATCGCTTGTTGTAAGTCACGTTGATGAAGGCATTTTGTTCGCACTTATCTTCAAAGTTAATAAGGTCGAAAATATATAAAATATATACAGTAAATTATGAAGAGAAAGTAAGAAAATACGAAATTATCTTACTCCAAAAAAGTATCGTCGGTTGCCAAGTAATAGGCGCTGTGACGTCACCAATGAAAAGGTCTATTATCAGCTCATAAAAATGTTCTTTTACCCTACGAGTAGTACTATGTAGTTGCTTTTATTGTTGCTTCATCTCCATTCACACACCGTAACATGCTTGTTTAAAAACCTCCCTGTTATCGTACATTAGAATAACCACTATTAGCATCACCACTGCTATAACTACCGCTACTCAGCGCACATATCTTCCGCTTGCTATTAACACCTTTTAATATACCCGCATCTCTCCGTAACCGTAAGAGAATGTAAACTGACTGAGGCAAAGACGTATATAGATAAATAGATGTACATATTGATGCAGAAGCATAACCTGGAAACGGACAAATAAAATAAATTTATAAAACCACATAAGTCGTATCACTGTAATAACTAGGAGTCCGTTTCTCTGTGAAACACGTGACCTATGGAGGTACCCGACCTTCATTGCAGCAATCTAGAGCCTCTACAGTGCCGACTACAGGGAAAGGTGGTGCCTGTGCATGGCGGTCTCGGACTACTATTATTATATTAAGGGTAAAGAGCGATGGTACCGCTCGGCTCCCTCTTATCGAGGTCACATCTTTAACCAAGAATATTGGCCCGCTGGCTTCCTAGAATAATATTACACCGGGGTATAAAGAAATATAAATTGACATCAATTGAAAATAACATCATTTTTGAGTAGAAAATCTGTAGGATTAGTAGCCTTTATCACACGGATGAAATACATTTTATCTACGACTGCCCAGGATTGAAAAAAAATGAGAAATCTGAATACGAAAACTCAATTTTGCATAAAGTCGAAGTTGTAAGGTATTCGAAGTGAAACCATTAATTATGCAATTTTTATGCAAACAAACATTGCAAATTTCGTGTTTGAATTTTGTAATTTCTTTGTTTGTTGCTGTTTTTGTAGATAATGTTTTATTATTTAACTGAGTCTCATAGCTTTCTATCTAATCAGTCGTAGATAAAAAATATTTAGTTCAAATCCGGTCAAATTTTTTGCACTGCAGGCAATAAGTTTCTATGAAACTTGACGTTTTTTGTTGTGAAATTGACAGGCACGTTTCCAGATGGGGTACAATGTATTACATAACTTCGTCAGCGAGCATTACATTTTAAAAACAGCATCTTATTTTTATTTACCTTTATAGCGTGTTTGAATTGTCTTTTTTTCTGCCCTCATAATCGCAGCAACTGCTTTTTCAGAACATGATTGAATTACCCTGATCTCAGATGTGAATAAATAATGATTACGAATTTTAAGATTTTAATTTGGTTTCTAGGAATATATTTTCCTTGTGTGGACTAACTATAACTATATCATTTACCTGTTTATTTATGCAACACTACCTGCTGCGATAACGTATCTGATTTGAAAGTGAAATCCACATCATAAAGAATCAACATATTCGTAAATAGATTTTCTTTCCGCAGAACGATCGCTATTTTTTCGCACGCGGTAGACTTGGAAAAGCCTCAGAGAATCAAGAATATTTATTTTATTTGTCCGAACATTCTCCCTAGACAGGAAATTATATCTATTCAAGCAACACCTCAATGCGATAGAGAACTTCCAGACATTCCGTTGTGAATATTTTAGCATACTTGAAAACAGACTTAGTCTATATCTTTGATACATTTAGTTTCACTCAACGAGAAAATGAAAAACTTCCTTACTTGGTTTATCGTTTCTAAAATGGGTCGTAACACATTGGCAACTAGTGCAATGATATATAAGTTTTGTAAATTATTTATTCAAATTCAGTAGTTAATAATTTGTTTAACGAGAACAAACATGTGTATTAAAAAACAATATATATATTCCATTTCAAGCAAAATATGGTACAAATTTTTATTTTATAAATATTTAAGCTACGTGGTAATATTTAAGGACGTGGTTAAGGTTTAATGGCGCCGCTGAAGGATACATTCCGCATACATATATTTATGTGTGCCTGTGTGCGTATAATTCTTGACCAACTCTATCATAGCCGTGACCTTGATGTCCTGTTCTTCTTTATCTTTATGCACTTCTCTTCTTTATCTTTCTGCTCTCTCTTTGTCTGCGCATTTCGGGGCTAAGTTGAGTGTGGCCAAGTAGTACATTCTGTGAGTAGGACGAATATGTAAGTATTTTAGAACGCTATCAAACCACCTCCCCCCCCCCCGTGATCGAGAATGCTGAGTACGATGGCGGGGGTTAAAATTCTTTTTGAATGGGGCAACCACCCGAAAACGGCCAAAAACCACCCCAAACGGGCGAATTGAGCATTTCTCGTGATCAAAGAAAAAACCCGCGTCATACCCCGTTTTCGATGACGCCGGAAACAATGGCGATACTGTCTATCATCCCCGAGTTGACCCTCAACGGCCAAGAACCACCCTCGACGGGGGTGAAAAGTGATTTTCTCCTGATGAAGGGAGAAACCCGCGTCATCCCCCGTTTTAGGTGATGCTGAACAAGAAAAAAATATTAGCATCTCAGCTCGACCCCCGCGTACGCCTCCACCAGGTCTAAACTACTCCTTTGATGTAAGATTTTATTAAATAAGGTAAGGGATCGAGGATAAAGAATCAGTTATTTAGAGATCATTGATTACATAACAGATGTAATTGCAGGACTCTTCGTCGATTGTTTAGATGGACACATTTTTTCTATTACAATAAATATTGTAATACAATCCAAAATATAATAATACTAAATTAATAATCTGATGATTGCTATTAATTAAACAAAAAATGATAATATATAAAGGTTTTATCCGTTACAGATGCTCGCTCGAGCTGTGTTGCTCATATTTTTTCTTGTTCAGCATCCTCGAAAACGATAGATGACGCGGATTTTCTCGTTCATCAAGAAAAAATCACTTTTCACCCCCGTCGGGGGTGGTACTTGGCCGTTCAGGGGGTTTAGTCAAGTCGGGGATGAGAGACAGCATCGCCATCGTTTCCGGCATCATCGAAAATGGTGGATGACGCGGGTTTCTCCCTTCGTCAGGAAAAAATCACTTTTCACCCCCGTCGGGGGTGGTTCTTGGCCATTGAGGGGGTGGGGTCAAGTCAGGGATGATAGACAGCATCGCCATCGTTTCCGAAAACGGGGGATGATGCGGGTTTCTTCTTTGATCACGAAAAATGCTCAATTCGCCCCTTTGGGGGTGATTTTTGACCGTTTTCGGGGGGTTGCCCCACTCAAAAAGAATTTTAACCACCGCCATCGTGCTCAGCATCCTCGAAAACGCAGGGGGGAAGGTGGTTTGGTAGCCTTCTAAAATACTTTACGATTTTCGGGGTTTTTTCCGACTAACAGAATGTACTAAAGCTATACAGTGTTTCCGCGCATCCACCATGTGCTAACCGGGAAATACGGTATTTTAGTCTAGATTTTCGTCTATCAATTACTCTGATTTTTTTCCCCACCTATTTTGTTCGTGAGGATTTAGATTCAGATTCTTGCAGATGAGCTCCTTATGAGTTCGGCAATATAGCACACTTATATTTATTTTGAGAAACAAAGGTGTAAACGAATTAATAAACGATTCAGGGGAAAGATCGGACTATTTATACGGGATGCTTCTTAAACTTATTTTTAAGGCATCAGCAACTCTATGATGGGCGATAGATAATTGTAGCAAGGATCCATCGGTTTCTTTTTCGGTCTTGAAGTATTCTATCAGGTTGATTATGAATTGTCGGCTCTGTTATTCAGTTAAATAGCACGGTTAGACATTTTTGAAAATACGATAATTAATTATTAACATTAATATGTAGAACTATTATGTAACTTTAAATTTGACTTTTAAAATAAAACATTGTTTTCAAACATTTTTACTGACACTGTTTCCGAAAAATCTAAGTATAACATGCGTTAGTACTTAACATGGCCGAAAATCCTCCCCTGGTCCTGGCTGATGGGCCCCACCGACAGGGCCTTGCTTCTGGTGCTCTTGACTTTGTTCGCCGGTGTGTATTACCCCCGGGGGTGTTATATCGTGTTTGAGGGATCCTTCCTGCGTCTCACCGGGCTTTGCTAAAGCCCGGCTGCGCGGAATGCAGGTTGGTATGGGAGAATGAGCAATATGACCATTACCAGCTCTGTCTTTTTAATTTAATTTAGAGAAACTTAACTGGAAAACTGGTACACAGAGTAGTGTATCAGTTTTCCACCATTGTCAGGAAATACTCGAGAAACCATCGCGTAATCTTATAAATATATTGGGAATCATGAACTAGTTTATAAAATTTATGGAATTAAAATTGTATTTTATTCCCAAACCTGCTCCTCAATGGATAAACATTCTGACATAAGCCATATATTGATATTATATTATATAGTTTGTAGTAGCTACACATAAACGACAAGGATATAGGTATACGATTTGATTTTGTTCTTATTTTTCTCTGAGTGCAAATCATGGAGAGTAAGAGGCAACTAATGTAATAGGTATGAGATAACATTTCCACGAATGCAGCTTGTATGTAAAGTCCTTTGAAACGTTCCGGCGCGGTTGGCCGATACCAAGAGGAGTTCATATCAAGTTTTCCATCACGGTGAGCGCAGCCACAGATTTTGCACCCGTGTATGTTCGACATGGAAAGTAAAACAAGTTGAGCTGGAGCGCGTCGTAGACAAAATGATAGTTCATCAAACGCTTAGGCTATATGGCACGAAGTTTGTATAGTTGATAGATCACCATTCGAAAGGGATGCGGAGAAAGTCGGGCCTTGTCTGTGCGGTGTTGGGCAAGTATTAAGTTATTAGTATAAGATAAAATAGAAGACTTGATTACAGTTTTTTCCAAGAAAAAAATTTTCAAAAACTTCTTCAAAAGAGAAATTTTCTTGGCTTAATCGCTTCAGGAAAAGGATGTGGATTATGCGCAGACTTGAAACCTTGTGCGTTTTTTTCCAAATAAAATTTGCAAATTTCTGTTTTGCTCGCGTAAAACAATTCATCATTTCGTTGCCGATATAAGTGACCTCAAAGTTTTTAACTCATAGCGCCACTTGTAATCAACTCTTTGTCTTAAAATGCATGCGACTGTTTAGCGAATATCATAAGCACTCTTCTTGCAAATTTCATGTTTTTGTATTGATAAATAACGACAGTGATGAAACAGAGAAAACAGAGATACTTTAGCGAACTCGTGCGCCTTGGATGCCTCGAACGACCACGCGAATTTATATTTCAAACTTTATAGTCACATATCTCGGCAATTTTTCAAAGGGATTATGATAAAGAGGATTTAATTACGAGCAAAATAATTTTTGTAGTTCCGGTATCTTTTTTCCTTTAACTAACAAATTGTTAATATGTAATGATATTTTTCTCCATGTAATTGATTGTTATCAGAAACTATTCATCGCACATGAACCAACTTCTGGAAGCTTATTACCAATCACAAAAAGGAGACGTTTAGGAAAGTTTGAAGATTCCATTGGTATTTGCAAAAATAACAGTATTTAAAAACCTGTTTTTTTTTATTAATTGTACAATTAATAGGAGTAGCATGCTTTAGTAGAAAATTTTAAAATAAACAATTTTTGTTTCGTAAAATAATGTATCGTTATAGCCCAAATTAGGTGACCACCATTACTCTCAATTCTGACTAACTCAATTATTACTAATTGTACAAAATCGATTAATTCTATCAATCAGTCAAACTAGCGACATTTTTGACAATATGACCAAAAAAAAATTAAAAAATAAATGAGGATTTACGTTCTTGTGCAAAATATGTTTTTTAAATGGAATACCCAACATTTAATTTTTTTACTAGAATGTGTTTTAGAGCAAATTTTTATGAAGTTTTTTTTCCTACAGTGAAAAATAACGAACTTATAGAGCTTCTAAGGCCAAACTATTAACAATGAGTAGTGAAGATAAAGTTGGCTGTGGAAGCATCATGGCCACCTAATGTAACAAAAACTTAGTTGGCCTTTTGATTTGACAATAATAAGCAACACTCTTGGATCTAGAAGGCTATGAACACGAAAAAATAAAAAAATATGTCGAATGTGCTTAGTTTTTACATATCATTTGAAAAATGTGACTGCGTGATGTGAATAAATAAAATTATTTCCTCCCATTCCTAAAAATGTGATTTGTTAGTAGCCTATTATTTATGCCATTATTTATTATTTATGCCTATTATTTATACTCTTTAAGGGCAGAAAAAGTCTAGATATTTTTTAAACTATCGAAAATGTCTAAGTTGTGTGATAGTAAAAATATATATATATATATATATATATATATATATATATATATATATATATATTTTTTTTACTATCACACAACTTGGACATATTCGGTAGTTTAAAAAATATCTAGACTTTTTCTGCCCTTCTGGCCCACATATATATATATATATATATATATATATATATATATATATATATATATATATATATATATATATATATATATATATACAGGGTGAGTCAGTTTTTTGTAGACAAACTTTAACAGGGGATAGAACGCACGTTTTTAAAAAGAAAAGTGCCTATAAATATATGGCCGATCTAGCTTCCTAAGGAAGATACAAGGTGTTAAAGTTTCATTTTTTTTTACATAAATGTGTAATATTTTCTGAACGGAATGATATATTCACTAAATATTTTACACATATCTTAACCTGCATAGGATCAACATGTTGTATTGTTCCTGTCGAAAATACTATAGTGGATGTTACTTTTTTCGGGTACTTCGGATATTCTGCATAATGGAACTTTTTTTTCGTACGCCACTGACATTATCTGATACATATTTCTAAAATAACGGCCCCTTAGTAACAATTTTGATCTCTTGTAATTTTGCTCTAACTACGACAGTTTTAGAGATATTGGCCGTTGTTTCTCTGACAGTGTAATGTCGTTATTATATTTTTTTTCTCAAATTTTCTTTATGACTTATAAACGAACGCTTAGATTTTTTCATGTTTGGGGGAGCATGCCTATTAATTAAGGCGCATTAAACAAGCGGTAAGAATGTTCAAAAACTTGCACAGTGGCGGGGTGGAAGGGGTGCTCCACCCCTTTCGTAAACAGAACATCTACGCCAAAGACTATTTAAAAAAAAAACTGTTATTTTCATTATCTACATACAGTTTAACAAAAATAATGTCCCTTCTTACTTGGAAAGAGATAAAGAGATTTCGGCTTTTTAGAATCCTTAACAAACCATATTTAGGTAGGTTTCGTTGAAAGAATTAAATATTTAGCCGATAATTATTATTGCTAATAAATAAATTACTTAATTTAGTACCACATCAAACACTAAAAATCAAAATAACTAGGAAACGCACAGGAATTTCGAAACAGAAGAAGGGACATTATTTTTGTTAAACTGTATGTAGATAATGAAAATAACAGTCTTTTTAAATAGTCTTTGGCGTAGAAGTTCTGTTTACGAAAGGGGTGGAGCACCCCTTCCACCCCGCCACTGTGCAAGTTTTTGAACATTCTTACCGCTTGTTTTATGCGCCTTAATTAATAGGCATTATCCCCCAAACAGGAAAAAATCTAAGCGTTCGTTTATAAGTCATAAAGAAAATTCGAGAAAAAAAAATTATAATAACGACATTACACTGTCAGAGAAACAACGGCCAATATCTCGAAAACTGTCATAGTTAGAGCAAAATTACAAGAGATCAAAATTGTTACTAAGGGGCCGTTATTTTAGAAATATGTATCAGGTAATGTCAGTAGCGAACGAAAAAAAAGTTCTATTATGCAGAATAGTCGAAATACCCGAAAAAAGTAACATCCACTATAGTATTTTCGACAGGAACAATACAACATGTTGATCCTATGCAGGTTAAGATATGTGTAAAATATTTAGTGAATATATCATTCCGTTCAGAAAATATTACACATTAATGTAAAAAAAAATTAAATTTTAACACCCTGTATCTTCCTTAGGAAGCTAGATCGGCCATATCTTTATAGGCACTTTTCTTTTTAAAAACGTGCGTTCTATCCCCTGTTAAAGTTTGTCTACAAAAAACTGACTCACCCTGTATATATATATATATATATATATATATATATATATATATATATATATATATATATATATATATATATATATATATATATATATATATATATATATATATATATATATATATATATATATATATATATATATATATATATATATATATATATATATATATATATATATATATATATATATATATATATATATATATATATATATATATATATATATATATATATATATATATGTGGGCCATTATATAAATGGGGTATTGCATATAAAAAATATAATTTTGCTCATGAAGTTAGCTGCTAATTTGCTAATTTCTCTAGTAATAACAGAGGCACTTAATTTAGATCAGCAGTGTGTATAATTTTTATTTTTGAAGATTTGAGCCTACAAATATTTGAATTTAAGCACTGCGGTAAATACGCCTTCCCTGACGGGCAATGGAGATTCATTCCATTCCTGTTTTAATTAGTACTTTGGAATGATTCGAGTGCATACGTTGGTTGTCTCTTATATTTTGAGGCTGTCAGAAAAAGTCCAATTACACATATTCCATTTTTCTCTTTGAAAGGACAAAGTGACGAAGATCAAAGTAGCGGGCTATGAAAGGAAGTAATTTTGACATGCAACACAAGAATATGAAGACAGCGGAGTCCTGCAGTTATTAATAACCTCTATTCACTTTGAATACGAATACAAGGATACATTTAATTCAGAGAATATGTAACCAAATATTGTTAAACTCGTTAACTAAGGACAATCGAAAGCGTCATGCTAACGCAAATTACTCAGTTACCAAATCGTGATTAGTAGTCATTCAATATGGCCGGCCTTTTACAAATTCAATAGGACTGCAGCCGTAATGCGGAGTATAAATCTATTATCTGCCAACATAGATGTCTCTTAGGAGACGACCCACCGCAGCGATATACATACTGTTTTATTGCCCCTGTAATTTTATTTATTTACAAATTTGGAACCTGATGAAATCTTTATGGTGCTTCAGATACTTTACCAAGTAATAGAATTTTTAGAGAGCGTAGCTACAGTAACAGTAATAGGTTTAGTAACTATTTGTGTCATGCTCTAAATTCCCACCCAAATTGCTTGGATATATCCACATTAACCATATAAACTATATATAAACTTAAAATATTTACGTATATATCTTCGCATCTGAAATAAGTCCCACTGCATATCTCAAATATATTTATTTTTGATAAGAAAAAACGTTCAACTTATATACATGGTTTTCTAAATTACGTCGACAGTCGTCATATACCATATGCTTAGTGAAAACTAAAATTATATATAATTTATAATACCTTTTAGCATATAGCTAGGAGCAGCAGTTGTTTTAAGAAATGCTACAGAATTTTAAACATTTTAAAGTTTAACATCTTCTAGACAAATGTATGCCTAATATATGCCTATAAATGTATTTTATATATCAATATGTTCAAATATAACAAATATAAATAGTAGAGTTCCGTCAAAACTAATGTAACATAAAAGTGTGACTGTGAGAGTGGTGTAGTATTATTGCGAATATTCAAATATAAATGATCAATTAAACAAATCGTACATGACTCTGAAGATCCTCAATAAAGGTGAAAGAACTTGTATATCTTCTAAGTGATTTGATTCCGTATATATATCCAGATATACAACTGGTAAGTATTTTCCTTTGGTTATTTCTCTGTGTAGTAAACTGCTACAAACCCAAGATCACATAATATATATATATATATATATATATATATATATATATATATATATATATATATATATATATATATATATATATATATATATATATATATATATATATATATATATATATATAGTGTTTATTTTGTTGTTATTAGGTTTGGCTCAAATACAACACTACGGTTTTTCCTTTACCCAAAAACTATTTTTTTGCCAAATCTTACACTGCTTGAACATTTCATTCGAGAGAGAGCATGGTCACAATAAATGCGGGACAGGCGGACAGGCCGGACAGGCGGACAGACACCTTTTAAATTTGTTTAAAATTTAATAACGAACAATGGTGCAAAACTTTACGCTCTCCGATGAAAATTGGTATTTTTAGATTTACACGACCAAATGCAATATATTCTTTCGCTACTCGACTTTCGCAACGAAGAGTATAATAACCATGTAACGAAATGTTACAAATCTTTTGTTAAAAAGAACATTTCAAGTCTACTTAAGGAAATGGTATTTTTCATTCAGCATTTAAATACATTTATCACAAGATTTCTACACACATTGTTAACTTAACCGATCTGTCAGCAAAAAGTGGTTTACGACCAAAGTATAACATAATAAAACTTTTATATTTTTATCAATGACTTCGGAACATCGAGAGAATAAAACGTCTCACATTATGATGGGACTACTTTATAGAACTTATGGATACCCGTAGTTTTGATATCATTATAAATTGTGTTAGAACTATATCAACTTTATTATCTTATTGATAAAAATAATGTACTGTATAATTTTATCATATATATATATATATATATATATATATATATATATATATATATATATATATATATATATATATATATATATATATATATATATATATATATATATATATATATATATATATATATATATATATATATATATATATATATATATATATATATATATATATATATATATATATATATATATATATATATATATATATATATATATATATATATATATAATATATATATATGTATATATATATATATATATATATATATATATATATATATATATATATATATATATATATATATTTATATATATATATATATATATATATATATATATATATATATATATATATATATATATATATATTAGCTTTGAAATTCTTTGTTATTCACATTTGTTTTGTGAAAAGTAATCTTGGGTTTCTAGCATTTCATTACATAGAAATAAGCAAATAGACGAATAAGAAGGAAAACACATTTACCAGTGCTATATCTTGACATACATACGGAAACGAACCACTATACACACGAAAACGAACCACTTAGAAGTTGTACAAATTCTTTCACCTTTCTTGAGGATCTTCAGAGCAGTATACGATTTATTTCATTGATCATTTATACTTGAATTTAAAATATTAATACTCCAACACTTGCAGTGACGTTTTATGACATTAGTTTTTGACGGAACTCAATTCTTAGAATACACAAACCTAGTCTACTATTTATATTTGTTCTATTTGAACATATTATATATAAAAGCATTAGGCATACAGGTATCCAGAAGATGTTAAACTTTAAAATGCATAAAATCTTGTTGAACCTATTGAAAAACAACTACTTTTTCCAACTATATGCGGGAAAATATTGAATTACATATACAATAGAGTTCTGAAGCATTCAAAGAGGGAGTGATACAGAAATTGCTTGCTTAGTCAAAACTAAAATCATTTGTTGGTTGTATGTATTAATTGTT
Source organism: Tetropium fuscum (assembly GCA_964058915.1). Lineage (NCBI taxonomy): Eukaryota > Metazoa > Arthropoda > Insecta > Coleoptera > Cerambycidae > Tetropium > Tetropium fuscum. The sequence continues at coordinate 40,254 of CAXKVY010001494.1, forward strand.
TCTTCGAAAATTCGAAAAAAATCCAATTTTCACCCTGGATATATTTATTAGCTTTGAAATTCTTTGTTATTCATATTTGTTTTGTGAAAAGTAATCTTGGGTTTGTAGCATTTCATTACATAGAAATAAGCAAATAGACGAATAAGAAGGAAATCACACTTACCAGTGCTATATCTGGACATACATACGGAAACGAACCACTATACACAACCACTATACACACGAAAGCGAACCACTTAGAAGTTGTACAAGTTCTTTCACCTTTCTTGAGGATCTTCAGAGCAGTATACGATTTATTTCATTGATCATTTATATTTGAATTTAAAATATTAATACTACAATATATATATATATATATATATATATATATATATATATATATATATATATATATATATATATATATATATATATATATATATATATATATATATATATATATATATATTGTACTGGTGATTAATTAATAATGAAGATTTATGTATGTTATGATATTGTTAATTGAGAATTTGGATGGATAGCTTAATATTATAGATATAGAGTAGATAATACTTACTTTATTTGCTCATGCAATCTGTTATTATGGTCCTAGTTATGGACTCTAGTTATTATGGGCCCCAGTTCACAATGCTAGTGAACACTTAGCTATTTAATATTTTTCAGAAATTTACTATTTTAAAATTTATAACTGCATATATTTTTATATAGAAAATTAAAATGTTTATGACTATTATTGTGTCTTATTAGAGCATCTAAATTGCGTAATCTCAAGGTATAGTTCAAAATAGACTAAAGACTCTGCCTCTGTTTATTTTTATAACATGGTCAAATTTATTTAATATTGAACATTTTCTTGACTTACATGGATTGTTGCATATAACTTTGCTTTAAATAAGTTAATTTTTTTATGGAAGAAAACATGTTGATTCGCAATTTAATTATCACATTTTTTTATTAAAAACTGATACTACTAGCACACCTAAATTAACGTACGACGCCTACTATACCTTAATTATCATCGGAACATGGGATATTTTAAATCCTTAAGATAAACAATATGGCAATATAAGAATAAATTAAAACACTATTTTTACAAAATTCGGGAATGGTAATGAGAGTGATGAAAGTTTGTTTGTTACCTTTGCTTTATAATGTTAATCCTTTTGTAAACAACCCCGAAACACCTCATACGCGCACTTCACTGGTCACTATGGCGCCGTTCCCCTAGCGGTGGTATTCTCGAACTGATGTACTGCCATGGCGTCGAACAACCGCAACGGCGTCTAATTTTTAATTTGTCGTGCACTATTCTTTGTTAAACATCATTGAACCACGTACCTAAAAATGTTATATAATATACAATTTCTACAAGGTTTAGGACAAATATCCGTCTTTATCAACAAAATAATCTTGCATCCTTTATATAAAGCAGTGCATATCAATTTTCTGATTCGTCTATTTCTAATTTTTAATAAAATTTATTACAAGCGTAGCCGCTCTTACGAAATTAGTTATGTCAATGATAACTAGTCTAGCTAACCAAATTTAACGAATGTATGACTGGGTCGCTATGGTGTTACATTACATAAGTTGAATGGCTCCATCAAAAAATTTCACTTGCAATTTTTACAATCCATTTTACGTAAGGATTCATTTATTTTCAAAATAT
>CAXKVY010001495.1:2500-154607 GCA_964058915.1 Tetropium fuscum
CTGTTCATCTAAGTAATTTTTAAAAAGATTTAAAGCAACTCCCCATATGCCTATGTGTTCGAGACTATCCGGCAAGAGTGTATGATTAACGGTAACAAAGGCCCTTGCCAGATAAAAAAATCTAAGCATGAGATGCGGATATAACGTTGGTGTTCTCCATATAAATTCAGTCTTTTGTTTTTGACAATTTTTTTCAAATACTTTTGCTATTGATGAAACTAACGAAATTGGACGATGGTTTCAGATATTTTGCTTATATCAGTACCACTTTCATTAATAAGTGTATTAACTTATAGTCTGGAGTCTTTTGAAAACAGTAACGTTTTCAATAATGAAAACTTTTGATTTCTTTGCTTCGTATTAAAGAGGCAAGTAGTTTTTTGTATTGTGATATATTCACGGTTTCTTTTATTTGTATAGTATTTTTCAACATGGAATACGTAGACCATGAACTGGATTCCTTAAGGGCTTTTGCCTAAGAAATAATGAAAGACATTGTATCAAACAGACTAAAATATGTATTAAAAACATCTTACCTTCTCAAAAAAATATGCTAGCATCACACTTTTATCAGTTCTTGGGTCGTTTTTGGCATCCTCTAATTACAAAATATTTCATATATCTTCCCATATTTTTCCTTGGATTATACTTACTTACTTACTCGAAGACGCTTCTAGAGCATTTAAAATGTCTTCAGAACAATTTTCTAAATTGTTTTCAGTAGCAAGGCTCATTTTTGTACTTAATGTATAACTTAAACTCAATTCGACTCACAAATATCAAACTTGTCAATTATTGTTAACTAAAAAAACAAAGTTTACTGGCTATCAGGTTACTAGGTTACGGAAATCATATACAGGTACCTACTATGATCTTTTTTAATTTATTACTTTGTAATGCTTAGTGAGAAATGCAGTTTTACTAAAATTGTTGTTTAATATATTATTACAGCTCATTTAAAAAAAATAATAGCAGAAACAGTTATGTTCAAATTTAGACACAAAATTTGATAACATATGAGCATTTAAAATATCTTCAGGTCCCTACTCCTGAACTTGAACTATAAAGATAATTCCACTGATCTGTTTTTCATTTCATCTGTCATCATCTTTTTCAATAGTCCTGTGTGGTCCGTATTTTGTAATTGTGCGACTCCCTTCTTCTGGTGTCAGCTTATTGTTGTTTTTTCATCGAAGTGTTTACTGCTTTGACCTTTATTCACAAATTGTTCATTATTATCAAACGTATAATCGGCATTCATGTGTTCGTCATATAAAAGACGGTTGATACCTAATAATATCGAGATGAAAATAGTTTTCATACGCATTTTGATCTTTAAAAATCTGCGTACACAATCGAGATGGTGCCTATTAACAAATTAGAAAATAAAACAAGTTTCAGTGCCTCACGGGAGGTCTCCTCGGTTTTCCTCACAACAAACAAGAACGCTGCAAAGCAAATGGCAGATCTTAGTTGGTACGACAGTCGTGACTGCTTCCTGTTAAGAATGCCCATGTTTTGCATAAAGACAGAAACGCTTAAATTGAGTAGATGAGCGGACGTCAGCTCTGATAATCGGCCTTAAATAGGTCCGATATGAACATATGAATGACTGCAGAATCGCCTTTATTCATCAGAAATATTATTGATAAAATCGTCACTGGCATTTCTTCCAGCGTATTGTAGACACTACAGGAGCGTTGACTCCCCAGTTCTCCTCTCAGAGCACCACTTATGGCTTTAATTAGTTCTTGGTGGCAATTAGTCCAGACCGTATTATTTATGTAAGAGCTAGAGCACATACATACATTGGCTTCTGAACATATAATTACATCTGCATATTATGCATGTATTTTGAAAGAAATATCGACGCAATTTTGATATCATTATGCAGATACAACTCATATTATGGTAGTTTCCAAAGTAGCAATTCTATACTTTCTAAAAGTGAAGAACGCCTTTTAATTTTATAAAATATCACATCTATACAGCTAAAAAGGGCCCAGTTATAAAATTTTGTCGTGCCCTAATATTTTCTAACACCTGCTGGGAGCCTTAAAGAAAATAAAGGTTTCCATAATTCTTACAAAATAACAATGAACTTCGCTATAAAACTGTTTTATAGCATTTTTATTATTCACGTTATATGATATTTATTTTTGTCACATTCACTATACCTACTTATAAAATATTTATAAAACTTGTTTTATACCTATTTAATATCGACTTTTATATAACGATTTTGCTTAAGTTCGTTAATAAAACAAAGTTAATACAAATGTTCTTTGGTTGCTTTGTTTTATTAGCGAACTTCTTATGGCAAAATCGAGATATAGAATGCCGACATAAAATAAGTATAAAACTTATGAGTGAAATAATTGTCAATGTTTATGAGAACAGAAGGATAATTACATAACTGTTAAAATATCTCAATTTTAGCCATACTTTTAGCGTGTGAATATGTAGCATTTACTACGCAACTAGGTCAGGAACAATAACTAAAACTATTTTAAGTCACTAAACTATATTAAGTCACTAGCCTGGACATCTAGTTTCACTTCTACTAAACTTTCAAATTAATATTTATTAATAAGTCTAGATCGTATGTCCTCAAGTAAAATCACAATGACCTCCAGTTTGGCTAAAAAAAAACGGCACACGTTCAAGGGCTCACAGCATTTACCGGGGCGCACCGATTTTTCGCCATTTTACTTCTACAAAATTCCACCCTTTGACCCACAAAGTGAGTATGGCGTATGTGGTCGATATATGATATATGATCTAATAGTATGTGCTATTAGATGCATAAATGTCATGCCAATATTTTAATTGTAAAAAAATTCTTTTAAAAAATAATTATTTGTAATTATTTTTCTTATATAATAATTATCTGTTGTACACGCAGCTTTTCCGATACGAAATCTGTCAAGTAAGTGATACTTATTAAGTATAAATATGGTGATAAAAGGAATAAATATGGTGAAAAGGTGATATATATGGCGATAAAAGGTAAAAAATCTAACAACTTATTAGTAGGTATTAATTCCGATATAAAAATGGGTTGTGAGTTACCATGCGTTGACAAAAACTTAAAAAAATTATCATTGGGGGTGTTTTTGGGCTAGTTTCTCAAAATGTTTCCCCGGGCTTTCATCCTATATTTATTTATAGTCTCCCAATAAAGACTTGATAACTCACACTATAGGATTCATACCTACTATACTGAAAAAAAAATATAAGCAACAAAAGTAATTACTTTTAATCCTAGGAGCAAATGTTGACACGTTTAATCCTTAAGAGTAACACCAGCACTCCACACAAAGTGACGAAACCCAGAACACACACAGCACACGGGTTGAATCCCACTTCTGATATAGGATTATATATTCACAAACTCAATGGCATATAGTAAACTGCAAACATTTGTGTATTCATTTACAACCGTGCGACGCTATGTATTCAACAGAACTACGTTATCCATCGAAAAAACACGAAAATGAATCGTAAACTTCGTATTTCCATGTTAAAATGCAAAATTGTAGGTTATAGGCTTCATTGAGTGTAAAGTAAGTAACACTATTGGCTGACTGAGGCAGCTGAACGACCACGTGGCCGCACGTTTAAGCCCTACATTAACCAACAAGTAGAACGGCTGCTACGCGTTAAAATATGAATGTCTCGTATCTCGGCTTCTCTTGGTCCTACGGTATTTTTTTAAATTCATAAAAAAACAGCGCAGCAATCGAAAGCACTTTGTTGTACATCTCTAAGTAGAAAATTGACAAAATACGGTCCTTAGGGATTTTCTTTATTAAAAATTTCTTTTTTAATGGCTTACTATATACGTCAAGATCTTTCCTTAAAGTCCTATTTCAGCGGGTTCCGTCCAAAGTCCAAATCAAAACCTCTGACACCCCTGCTAGTATTTCATTTCAGTTGGTGAAAAGATAGCATGCTTGATTTGGATTAAAAGTGCAATTTTGCATCTGTATTCTTTGCTCTCCAAAAAGTGACACATTAAATCCTTATATAACAATATACCTTATATATTTTCTGATTTTGATTATCTAATAAGTCTTTCTTTAAAGCATTGGTTATACAATTCAGGTAAAGTGAGTCAGAAAGTTTGCCGATTCATCAGGATTCTTTGTTATAAAATAGTAACCAATTTACATTATTTGCTTGCTCAATAAATAATTAAATTTTGCTCAATTTTTTGTTATAGGCCTACACAGAATAAATTCATACATAATTTTGGTAATAGATCTGTCCACAAAATTTTTCTTTCAACTGAAAATGATAGATCAATGGATATTATAATCCTCTATAAAGTATAAAAAATTATATTTGTTTACTTTATGCATTATTCGTAATAGCAATTACCCCAACGCAGCGAGGCTAGGAAAATGCTCCCGCGAGCGAGACTAGGCGGATGACATCACATGCCAGCTGATACGTCATACTGGATGTTATAGTAAGTAGGAAGTAAGGCTAGTGACTATTATGAGCTAGGACGGGCGGGTTATTTGTGCCGATAATTATTATGCCGACTAGCTTTGACACCACTGGATTGGAGCCCCAATCCCGAATTCAACCAGCCGGTTGAATTCGGTATTTGACCCGAGAAAATTGGATACCGTAATCACGTCTACGTTCGGCAAATCATATGAATCTCCTTTCTGGAACCCCTTCTCTATATTTGACAACAAGCAATAAATAATCTATATTTGACGTTCTAAATAATAAAGGCACTACTAGATATTACTGTGAATAATATCCAGACTTCGTTCTATCGAGAACGTCACGGAATAAACCTAACGCTGTAGAGTACGGACTACGGTTGATTATCGTGCCTACAGACCTAGCAAGCATGTGACGTCGAACCAATGACAACGCGTTTATCCGATTCAAATAAAGCAAACACTTTCTACGGACGTTGTTGTGGTTCGGATTGACTTTTTTCAGGCACAGTTCTAATATTGCTATTATTAGGTCAAAAGCCTCATTCCTCGCTACTTTTAATGTATTTTTTTTTTGTGGACATACCTACTAAAGCTACTACAAATAAAATTCCTTTGTGATCAGACATATTATGAGATTCTATTGTTTTGAAAGACATATTATTTCTATATAGATTTCTAGATCTATTTTCGTGACACTGATATTTGTAATCCTAGTATTATCAAAGACTCTTCCAAAGACGAGGCCAGTTCTTAGTGTTAGTTCTTAGTAGAATAATAATTTTTTCGCTGTGATCGCTGTCAGTTGCATCAAAAGTACCCGACTCGGAAATAAAAAGGAAATCGGATATTCCTCATAATAGCCCCAGCACGGATTGTGTTCTTACGAAAACACGCGTCACTGTTGCCTCTCAATAACTTCCCATCGACGCGTGAGGCATCGGAAATAACAGCTTCATTCTCCGACGCTTTGTGAGATTTTTTTCATTGTACAAAGGCATTAATATGTGTCACACCCGTGCTCCGGATAATAGCCATTCTCCTAAACCATACATTATTTTATAATGGATTTCCTATTGCTACCAATACCTCGTGTGGACAGAATAATATTATTGTTTCCACACATCAAAGTGCTATTAATAGAAAGAGTCATATCGCACATGATCGATTTCCAGGGGGTTCGAACGCCGGTTTATCCTTTCATGTACATTTTAATGAGGGTTTCTCCAGTACTTATGGGTTGAATGGTTTTCCGACTTTTCAATGGAGCTTGTAGCGATTCATTGATATTCATCACTGACGCCGACAAATCATACATGCTGCTTCAAGGCATTTGGCATGCCTCAAAGAGGATTCGAAGCTTCGGTAAGTTAGAGGAAAGTCATAAACACTAAAGGCCATTACGTAACGGGTTCCAAAACATATTGTCCAAGATGTGTTTTCTTACTCTAAATTACTCATTCACATTACATCTTATGAGACAGTCACCAATCTTTAGTCAATGTCTAGAAGAAATATTCTTCTATTCTTTAGTCAACATTTTCAAAGCAAAGGAGCAATCCGTGGGCTATATAAGGCACTTAGCGTTCGCATACAGCACCTAGAGTGTGATCTTGAACGCTCCTTCATACGTAGATATCTCCTACGCAATAGAGAAGACGTATAAGTGAAAACGGACTAAGTTTTATTGCAATTAGCATGCAGCAGAGCTGCCAAATAATGCCCAGGCGATATGCACGTTAATGCGAACGCGTTATGTACGTAAAGTAGCAATTCGTGGGCTATATAGGGCTATACACTTCGCGATGTCGATCCATGTTCTATACCATGCCAATGTAACTATCATATCTTAGCGTACGCATACAGCACCTAGAGTTGTGACCTTGAACGCTCCTTCATAAGTAGATATCTCCTACACGATAGAAAAGACGTACAAGTGAAAACGGACTAAGTTTTACTGCAATTAGCATGCAGTAGAGCTGCCAAATAGTGCCCAGATGATATACACGTTAATTCGAACGCGTTTTATACGCAAAGCAGCAATCCATGGGCCAATGTAACTATCATATCTTAGCGTACGCATACAGCACCTAGAGTTGTGACCTTGAACGCTCCTTCATAAGTAGATATCTCCTACACGATAGAAAAGACGTACAAGTGAAAACGGACTAAGTTTTACTGCAATTAGCATGCAGTAGAGCTGCCAAATAGTGCCCAGATGATATACACGTTAATTCGAACGCGTTTTATACGCAAAGCAGCAATCCATGGGCTATATAAGGCACTTCGCGATGTCTATCCATGTTCTATACCATGGCAATGTAACTCTCATATCTTAGCGTTCGCATACAGCATCTAGAGTTGTGACCTTGAACGCTCCTTCATACGTAGATATCTCCCACATGATAGAAAAGACGTACAAGTGAAAACGGAGTAAGTTTTACTGCAATTAGAATGCAGTAGAGCTGCCAAATAGTGTCCAGATGACAATGTTGTTCTGCTGCACCTTCTGTGGGTGGGATATTTGCCAATATGAAATATGATTTAATTTTTGTCAATTGATATTTTCGAAATCTTAATTGATGCAGTGTTATATTATCATTTTTACATTTATAAATAGATTTGATTTATATTTATAAATACCTTTTGATGCCATTAAAATACCATAAAATAAATACCATTTTCAAAGGCTGGTGGTCTATTAGTATGATAGGCATTTAATAAATGTTAAATATCCCAGTCAAAACAAAATTCATCATTCAATCAAACTCAGGAATCCTGAAACGATTGCTCTCTAATACAAACAACTATCGCCGATCGAAATTCACATATTTTGTAATTAGAGAATATCATAATACAGAATAAAATTATACCTATTTTGATCGGTGAAACAACACTTCTACTGAATTATACCAAGTAGGTATGGCGAGAAATACTACGCGCAGAAGGAAAAGAACAACGTTGATAATTATAAATGCGTTAGACGTTAGATGATTAATTCTTAGAGATTTGTTGCTTGGGCGTAGAGAGTAAATAGCCTGGTGCATAGGTGTATTTTTCCTGCTTCAGGATTACTATGGCTAAAGGATACACACTTGCTGCGTCTAAAGAATAAGCATGGTTGTTTTTTTTTCAGGATTGACCTATAATTATTATAAAGAAGTAAAAATTTCGATATGGCATAGATAATAGATAGTGCTATTATGCCAAGCGCTATGTGAATCTTGCACTACTAGCCAGTTCTTTGATGCGTTCAGCGTGTAATGGATAATATTTTGCAATACAACGTTAATTACAGTAATTTAAGACCGCTGATTGATTTTCTGTACCCATTTGTTTTGCCCCAGTATTTAGTTATGTCTATATGCATAATTATAATTATAGACATTTCTGGGTTCCACTAAAACATCTATACGATGGATGAAAATAGGAGCAAAACTGAAACATATTATCTGAAATAAAGCAAAACGTCGAACTGACTGAAACTACTTAAAAATACGTATTACAATACTCATCTTTTGTAATGCATTAATAATACCTCATGAATACCGGCATTATCTGCACCAAGGAGTGCTCTTTGATATTCACGTGCCACACTGAATTATTCTCATATCAGACGTCTCAACAGGTATTGCAAACCGCCCATACATGTAAGCACAATATAATACAATGACGAACGTTCATCATGATGATCGCTATATAATAATTGCGAATGTAAGGATACAATGAATGTGACTAAGAATATTCATTGAAACGTGACAGAAACAGTTTAAATGTGTAGCAGGTCTTGACTACAAGAAGTAATTAAGGTGATAAAAGTGTGTATAAAGTGAGGAAAAAAGATCCATTAAACTTTCTAGTTCATTGGTTATTATATGGTTGAAATAACGTACAATTCAAATCTTTTAAATTGGCGGTTACTTCACTAAATTATTCCTACAACATACGCTGTTCAAGCGTTCTTTGTTAAAAAATAATAAAACGAGAGAAACAGAATAACGGAGTCTGATTGATTCGTATGATTTATATGTATGACGAACCGCCAACTTTAAAGAGGTAACGAGTATGTAACAGATTTGAGACAAAAATAGTACAGGCGGTAGGTAAATTATTGTGGCAACATCGCCTACCGTACACTGATCTCTTGCATGCGTTTAAACCCCCCCCCCCCCCTAAGGATCGCGAATGCCCACTTTTCTATATTTTTTAAGACCCTCGGGGGCGGTGGGGGAAGCGAACAGGCGCAAAAATTGTTTTACAATTTTTCGGCTCCTCATAATTTGATGACAAAGGCGCTACAACTCTACTCCTTATTAACATTTGTCGTAAATGCAAGGGTTATTGAGGGGTGGGGCAAACTTTTTCGGAGCAAAATATATTTTTTTAAATAAATAAACTAATTTGCAACGTGTTGTTACTATATTAACAAAGAAAAATACGACCCCGGACAGTCCGGAAATATATTTAAAAAAATTCCAAGTCAGTGGCGTTCGTTACGGGAGGATCTTGGTTAAAAAAATTAAAAACTTAAAAAACCACTAATTTAAAAATAATAACTAAAAGAAAGATGAAGAGAGGAAAATGAAATGAGATGAAAGGCAATAACAGAAGAGCAAGAAAGACAGAGAGAGAAAGATGAAATTAGACGAAATACAGAAAAAGAGGATGAAGAAAGACGACGAAAAGAGAACCTTTAGTGACGGACGCTACTGACTGAATTTTGAATTTGAATTTTTTTAGTATTTTTTCCGGATTCCCTGCGGTGGATTTAGGGGGATAGGCATTTTTTACTAAACTAGTTAAAACACGTTGCAATTGTGTTATTTAGTTAAAAAAGAATATTGCTCTGAAAAAGTTTGTCACACCCGCCCATCGATAACCCTTACATTTACGACAAAAGTCATAAGGGGCAAAGTTGTAGCGCTGAAAGTGCCCTCTGCGCTGGTACAGTGCCGTTCAATTGAAAGTAAACGACTCTTATGAGAAATTTTGGAAATTTTCCCATTGTGAAGCAGGCTTTTGTGAAGAAATCACATTAAAAATTATTTTAGGTTGAAGTATCTGTCAGTTATAGGGTGACAGCATTTTATATACAGTATTTATTAAGGAAAATCTATATGGTAAGGACGTCTCTTGTAAAAAAATCCATTAAATTAACAAACTAACTGAGAACTTAAGAAAATTACTATGAATTAATATGTGGTCCAAGCACCATTCACGTTTATAACTTTTTGAAGCCTATTTCTCATAGACAATATTAGTGTCCTGGTGTAATCCTCGCCAATATTTTCCCAGGCATTTTCAATCGCCAACCACAGTTCTTCTACGTTCGCTGGTCGGAAATTTCTGCTATACGTATGTCTTTTTCCATTTGTGCCCATACATTTTCTATCGGATTTAAATCCGGCGACTTAGAGGGCCAAGGCAGAGTGTTAATATGGTTTGTATTCAGCCATTCAGTAACAACTCGTGATTTGTGAATAGATGAATTATCCTGAAATATAAATTTAATTGAAATATGGAAAAAGGAAAGAGGAAATAAAAATATTTTCCTGCTGGAAAGTTCTCGAGATATAAAATGGAAACGGAAGGTAACATAACATATTCCAAAATGCGAGCGTAGCTTTGACCATTAAGACGCTCTCTGATTCTCCAAGTAAGATCTGCTCCTTGGCAACATATCCGTGCCCACACGTTGATAGAGAAGCGACCACTACGAGCTATAGGATTTATATAGCGCTCTTCATATCGGCAATTTCTTGGGCGGTATACACGCACAGAGCCATCATAGCAGGATTGAAAAACTTTTTCGTCCGAAAAAATTGTGTTGTCCCAAAAGTCCTGTGGCACATCGACAAATTGGTTGACAAAGTTTAACCTCTGCTCCTTATGCCGTGGCAACAGAGCAACTTTATTTGCAGCCGAAAAATTCTTCAGCTCAGATGCTCTGATACGTCGTCTTGCGGTTTTCACCGAAGCAGGAAAATTTGTTAAGAAGCAGGCAGTCACTGCTGTATCAAAAGGATTCTGTCGGAGGTGGTCAAGGACGAGTTCGTCTTCCTCCATAGTACTGAATTTCTGACGCCCCCCTCTATGGACGTACTCAACAGTTCCTTCTGCATTCCATTTTTGCTTAATTTTGTAAATGAAACCTTTACTCCCATTTGAAGTATCTGTAACTGCTTGCATTGCGCATCCGTTCTGCAGTAACATCACAGCTCTCATTTTTTGCGGTTTAGTTAAGCGCGACATAATAATAATTATTATTATTATAAGGAAAACCTCAAAGTATAGAATAATTATTAGTAAACTGATAAATAAAATTGACAATCAAGTTTTGATTACCTGAAAGCCTGTTTCACATTAATTAAAAGAATCGTTTACTTTCAATTGAACGGCACTGTACCATTGCTTTTGTCGTAGATTTATTGAGAGTCGATAAAATAGAAAAACTATTTTTGCATCTCGCCGGGGCGCCGGGGCGGTGGGGAAGGCCCACCGCCCCGGCGCGGCGGGACAAAAAATATGGAAACGTGCATTCGTGACGGGGCTTAAAACACATGCAAATAATCAACGAGGTATCAGTAAGGTTTTCTGTAATTTTAATTAAGGTAAGTTTTGTTCATGCAATAGTGTGACATCTTCAGTGTAATAGTAACAAATTCAACGTACATGCAGGTATAGTCAATTGAAGCCTTGTCCCGTGTTGCTAATGATGGCGTAATAAAAAATAGAGCACGGTAGCAGCGCGCATTTACAGCGCTTCCTCTTGCTCATTATTTTGCGTTCGTAGTCAATAAATCTCGTTATCACCTGATACTATCTGGCGAAGCGGAACAATACCAGGCACGGGTGAAATAAAACATTTCCTTAAAAATAATTCGTATAGCCAGTCATTCACAGAAAATTAAACATCCAGCGGAATAGGAAACCTTTTTGTTGTCTGTACCTCCTTCAAAATATTATTCAAGATTCGCTTGATGAGTTCCCCTTAGAACAGCCTGCTCCTGCCAACATTACCCAGGCTGTCACAGTATATTTGAACGAACAATTCCGGGGAGGTAGATGGGCAACAACGGTCTGCTACCGTGGCCAGCATGATCGCCTGATCTCAAAACCCCCGATTTTTTCTATGGGGATGCCTACAGGAGAAGGTACAACAGGGACTACGAGTAGGATCTTTTTTAAATTACTGTTTTCCGCTTTTTCACAATCTTATAATTACAAGTAATCAAAGTGCACTGAAAATCTAAATGAGGGTATTTATCACGATTTTTTAGAATATGAATACTCCCAAATCTTTTGGAATATGTACCTTTGGCCACACATACACACGCAGAGCAAAATGACGGCTGCCCAACTCGTTACGCACGAGGAGTAAGTACTTATTTAGACCAAACTTTCCTTTTCTGGCCTCCCTGATCTCCGGATTTAAATCTACTAGTTTTTTCTACTGGGGTTACATAAAAGAGAAGGTCTATGTAAAAACCAATAAATAGTATAAATCATTTGAGACACCGTATAAATGAAGCCATACCATAGACAAATGTCACAGGAAGTGCAAGACGTCGACTTCTTGGCAGGCAATTTTTACACATTCTTTGATTTTAATTTGTTTTGTTTTTAATAAATAAGTCACTTTAATTTAACAAGTAGTGTTTTCATTCGAATTTCTTATTAATTTAATAATTTCACAATGAGCTACTTTTGCAGTAATATGGCAATATATTTTTTTCTAAAGTAAAAAAACATAATAGCAGTTTGCGTACCTAGGCGGGAAAGTGAACGTTGTTGAACCGGGCCGACAGAATAAATGTGGCGATAGCTCTCGACCCTGAAGCTTTTCAGCGGAGTGGCGGTTTTGAGGTCAGTGCGCGTGCCGGAAACTTAAAAGGGTTTTTTTATTTCTTATTTATACGAGAAGTAGTGTATTATTTTTCAGAAACATTTTAAACCGAAACAGTAGCGTACTTATATATTACACAAGTTTGCCAATTCTTCTGGTAATAGGTACTCATACTTTTTTATTTGAATACGTGAAATTTTGCAATATCCACTATTAGGCCAGGCGGCAAGCAGTTGAATAAGGAAATAATTCCAGGAAATCTGGAATAGCTATTTATGTAACCAGTTGGGAAAAGTGCTATTTTGCGTAACGAGCAGATTTCTGCAAAAGGATGCGAGTTACACAAAATAGTGTGTCCCAGCGTGATTCATACAAGATTTTTTCTAATTTTCACCAATTTTATATTTTATAAGAAGAATTTTATACATTTAAAAAGAATCCAGTAGGCTGTAACGGTGTGACAGCTCGTCAATTTGCTTGTCTGGTCTAAATAACCTACTATGAAATGAACTTTACAAAACCAGTTTCGTAATATTTCACTTTTTGTAACTGGTTGTGGAAAGTAAGACGTTTCCTAACGTCAAAGGGTTTTGAAAAGTGTCATTTTACATGTCGAAATTAGAAAAATCGATTTAATCGCTTTATTTTTAGCCTGATAGATATATATATGTGTAAACCACTCGTTTTCTTGACAATTGAGGTTACGTCGTATATTTTGAGTTGCAACAATAATTATGTTAACTTTTTTTCTTTGCATTTATGTTTCTTTTGTAACATATGGACGACTTAGTGTATTTCAACTTGTTGGAAAACTTGGAAAATGCAATGGTAGATCATTTAGAAGCAAATGTTGACGTACCAAGATATACTGCAAGGGATCCTTTAATAGAATTGAGCAATGAGCAATACAGAAAAATATTTAGAATGACTAGAAGACCTTTTTAGATATTTGGTTGAGTTATTACAACCAGATATACAAGTGGGAATGACAACAGTTTCATATTTTAGATAGGTACCTACCTATATAGGTACCTACCTAATATGTAGGTATTTTATATAAAAATGGTAAACCAAAATAATAATCATTGTAGATTCTAATTCCTTTAAAGTTTTATGCAACTGGAAGTTATCAATTAATTTCATTTCATCGATTCAATTCAATATCATCCAATCAATTCATTTCATTCTTTCAATTCATTTTCTTTGCTTTATATTTATAGCAAATCAACAAATACAACAGCAACAATCTAACGTGGCGCACGAAAACGTAACTAATGTCTGAAAAATTGGGTTCTCCCAGGGATGGTATTTGTAGTTAACCATCCTTACTAGTAGTTAACTAATAAAACAATAAAATTAACGAGATAACTAACCTCTATTGAAGTTTTCTGTTGTGACCATAGAAAATCTACCATCTAGATGGTAAATTTTCTATGATTGTGACAGTAAAAGCGGCGTTGTCAAATTAAAGCATTCGTGTCACGCGAAGACCAACACGAGGGGTGTTGAGAATGCAATGTAACGTAACACAAGTATTTGCAATGAAACCACCCGCGTCGGCGCGTGGACGCGAACGAGGTTGAGAATAGGGACCCAGACCGAAGACAATGTCGTTTCAGAGTTCGATCGTGGAAGTGCTGATAGTATAGAATATCAACAAAGTTAGCCTTCATCGTCGAAATGAAGAAAAATATTATAGATTTTAAATTTTACTGTGGATTAGGCCTACAGGGCAAACCACTGAAAAAAATAACGCGCTATTTACTCTACAGCAAGGTAGTGTGGAAACGGGTGTTGTATATTTTCTAAGCTTAACTTCTTCGGTAAGTATATGCTTCATTTCTTACTATAATCTCGTGATCCTTAAAGTCAAAGAAATATGCATAGTACCGAAATTAATGGATAGCAACTAAAAAACCTCGATTTTAGCTAAGTTACGAAAGATCCATGTTTATGGCTAAGTATCATGGTAACGGTATGGTTTATGGTAAAGTTCATAAGGACCTTTTTTGTATAATTTACTGAGGATTAATTTTGGTAATAGCTTTTTTTATCGAAAAGTTAATATTTTATCAAATATTCGCAAAACTAAATTTCAACGCCATTTTTATAATATGGCGGCTAACGCCGATCTCGGACTAGGGGGAAAACATGGTATCTATCACAAGATAAAAATAAATCGATTAAATCAATTTCCAGATCTCCTGGAATTATTTCCTTATGAAGCTTTATTTCACGGCTTGGCGCCTGGCCTATATCGGTTCAAAGAATTAGCGAAGAATTAGAAGTAGCGTCAGCTCCTACATTAAAGACTAGTATAGCTACCTATTCTGTTTCTAACTTTTAACTGTTTCATTGTAGAGATGCAAATTCCAAAGGAATATAACTGAATCTGAATTCTGAATTCATTTAGATTCGAGAGCATTATGCAGGCGAATGCGAAGTCTATGCGGCGACAAAATTACAAAGCTAACATAAAAATGTGCATTGCAAATAAGTTCCTGTATAGAATGACTGCGGGGTACCCCATTAGTATGATTATAAGCGTAGAGCTTGTGTGGCCACCAATTACTGGCGTTTCAAGGTGCCCAACAGTTTCTATGGATGGCGCGGGAAAAAAATGAGACGTTCCAACAATGGTGTCGCTTGCATTGTTAAGGGCAATAGAATGTGTCAATTCGATATTAACGGGTTAGGACAATAACTGTGCTCGTCGTGGGTACTAATAAATCATTTTAGAGAGGTCTTGCTAACATACAATGTGACTAAAACGCTGTTTAGTGCTCGAAATTAATGCGACGTTGAAACTTTCTTGGTCAATATACAATACTATTCGTTTACCATCGTAATTATATACCGGGTGATATGAATGATTTTCATGACCTCTGGTGATAATGGTTATATGACATCTGGCGACCGAATGCGGAACTAATTTCTAATAGATTACACAATGACCGATTGACAATTTTTTTGACAATTTCAGCACTTCCAAAAAGTAACTATAATAGGAAATATAATGCTGACTTGTATTTTCTATGGAAACGATGTACCAAAGCAAAGATTAATTTGTGGATATCCGTCATTGCGCTGAGATCTTAATTGGAATTTCCAACACCTACTCTTCGCTGCCAATTTTCGTCAAAGAGTAAAAATCAATGTGTTCGTCATCAAATTTTAAACAACTTTCAACTTTCTTCTGATCATAGTCTCACTAAGGTTATACAGGGTGGGTCATTGACACGCCTGTGTTGGGATACTAGTTTGTGAAAAAAAAACCTCTCGGACAGGTCGATTCTTGATTTTTGAGGAACCACTTTTAATGCCATACTTGACATTGACACATCAGCCACCAAGCCCTAGCAACCCAAACGATTTAAATAGGGAATGGGGGTCGAGCGATCCTTCATTTAAAGCGTGTTTCAATTCTCTATGCCTCAATATGGTCGAAATCATTTTTTTCATTAGTTTTTTCGTCCCAATGGAAACCGCCCCTAGATTAACTAGGATGGGGATGTTGTTTGAGAAAATATCCCGAAACACGTCACCTATTATCTTTTGAATGGCACAGCTTGATGTCAAATTTGACAGGTCAACCCCCAAGCCCCAACAACCCCCAAAAAAAACAAAAATCACTGTAAGGTGGTCGAGTGAACCCTAATTTTTAAGGTCTTTTTATTCTCTATGCGAGTGCATCATTGTTTTTAAGTTTGCTTGTGTTTTGTTTTAAACAACTGATAAATGCTTATTAATTTATTTGTAATACATTTTTAAGTATCTTAGGTGTTTATAAAGACCTCCCGATACAGTGATTTGAAAGCCCTTTCTCCCCTGAATACTAAACGGTTCAAATTTATGGATTTGTCTACGGGATTACTTAATTTAAAATTATGAAATATGTATTCGCATAGATAATCAAAAGACCTTTAAAATGAGAGCTCACTCGACCACCTCATAGTGAGTTTTGTTTTTTTGGGGGGTTGTTAGGGCTTGGGGATTGACCTGACATTGTCAAATTTTATATCAAAATATGCCGTTCAAAAAATAAAAGGTGGCGTGTTTCAGGATTTTTCCCAAACAACACCCCCACGTTAATTAATCCAGAGGGTGGTTTTCATGGGGACGAGAAAAAAACCAATTTAGACCATGCTGTCGCATAGAGAATTAAAAGACTCTTCAAATGAGGGTCCGTTTTCCCTATTTAAATTCTTTACTTAGGGTTGCTGGGACTAGGGGGGATATGTCAATGTCACGTTTGACATCAAAAGTTGTCCCCCAAAAATCAAAAATCGACCTATCCGAGCATTTTTTCAAGAAACTAGTCTGTCCCAAAACAAGCGTGTTTCCTTTTCAATGGCACACCCTGCATGTATGTATATGGGTCGGAGTGTAGTGGTTTTACTTCCACTACAGCACTTAGGCCTCATTAGACCCTTTATGCATTCCTCCTTTTTACTTGAGTACTTTTCTTCAAACCATCCTATTTATTACGGGTGGCTTGATGGCAGTCTCTATATAATTTTTATGTATGATAGCATGGTTCCGAGACTTACTACTCTATGGACTAGCTATGGACTTACCGAGATTTATTACTCTGTCCTCATTTATCTGGGACCACGCGCCCGCGGCAGATGTGTTGAGTGTTCCCAGGTCTCAGTTGGACTGACACAGCCCATCCCCAAGCGTGTCTAGGTCACCCATCTAAGTGCCATCAACTCCCGCCATGCTTAATTTCGAAGATCGAAATCTGATCGGTCCAGTATCGCGGCTAGGCGGTTCCCTCGGCATACCCTGTATAATTCATTTAGAATTCACTAGCAGATCTCACCGGATATGTACTTGGATCCACGGTCGAAAGTCCCCGGATTCAAAACCCTGTCAGTACCGCATTTTGTCCATTTTACGTTTATTATTATTATTATTTTTAAATATCAACTTGATTTCCAATTTTTCATAATATATCTTGAGATGTTTCATATTCCGATGCGGGTTTCGCCTGTAAAATTGCTACAAATAAAGTTGTACTGATAAATTTTCGAAATGGAGGATGAATTATGGTCTGATGCTACTCAAAATCTCTATCACAGGGTAACAGATCAAGAATTGTTTATCAACATGAATATGCTAGATAGCGGCTCCATGATGCCAGATATATTTTTAATTAATGGGCCGATTGAATTTAAAATCGGTATCTCGGGAGATTTGGGAGCACGAATTTCTGGTAAAAATCAATATTCAAGATGGCGACATTTTGGCGATTGATGGTCAAAATCGACTAAAAGTGCTTATTTTCAACCCCTTGGACGGGGGCTGATAATAATTACATTACCATCATTTCATCATACATATTATAGTTACTAATCCACCCCAATTTCATTAGCGCGTCCCCTGCGATTTCGGACATATAGTATTTTTCAGCTATCATGCCGTGTGTATGCATCAATTTACGCATTATGTTTATGTTTTTGGTCAATTTCTACTACAATTCAATCGATCAAACTTCTTTTGTGAAATGGATGCAAAATCTTACTCAACCCTCGATAGTGGTGATGGATATGCGTCCTACCATAGCTTTTCGGAAGAGTCAATTCTTACTACTTCCTGGAATAAAACAAGACGAAAAGAACGGCTTTCTTATAAAGGCATAATGTCGTCGACATATGATCTGAAAATTGAACTTTTAAATTTATGCAACCAGCACAAACAGACCCCGAGATATGCTATAGATGAAGTTCTGAAAAACATAGTCATCAATTATTGTGATTACCACCTTACCATTGTCAATATAATCCAATAGAATTAGTGTGGATCATTTGTAAAGATTATTATGATCGACATATTGGTGACGTTGGTTACGGAGACACAACAAGTTTTAGATATTTGGTAAAAGGCTTTGGATCAAATTACTCCAGATATTTGGGAAAATGGTGTCAGAGATGTAGAAGACATTGTAAACAAAGATTAGGAACGTGAAGTACGTTAGGTTGGTTAAACCGTTAATTGTTAATTTGGGTTCAAGATCTGAAGATGATGATAATGACGACGACGATGATGATGATGATGAAATTGAATGTAGGCAATTTTGTAGGCATGTGTAATCACACAGGCCTACAAAAAAAATAAAAATAAATAGAATAGAAATAAAATGAGTTCTAGTAGAAGAAGTTGTGTAAATCATCCTGATGTGTTTTGCTACATATGCAGATAATACATGTTAAAAGAAAAACTGTTACTGACTTTGTAAGTAGAGCTTATCATGGATGCTTTGGTGTTAGGCTTGCCGATGAAGATAAAATCTGGGCACCGCATCAGGTCTGTAAAACTTGTACAAAACATTTGCGACAGTGGACTACCGGGAAAAGAAAAGTCTGAAATTCGGCGAACCGATGGTTTGGAGAGAACCCCTTCTATGACTATTTCTGCCTAGTAAATATTGTGAAACTTGTGAAAAGAAGCTTCTGAATTACTAGCTTCCGGAGTGAAGGAGAAAAATTTGCTGGAAGAAGAAATCAAAATTACCTTTTAGCGTTAAGAGAAAATGATCTGCTACCCTTCTTTTCTCAAGAAGATAATCTTGTATTTTGTCACAACATTAGAGGGCTCCTGTTGGAAAAATGGATCTTCCTGACTATTCTTCTCCAGATGATTGGCGCCTATTTATTGACAGCTCAAGGCGACGTTTGAAATGTGTCCTCCACAATGGGAAAAATGTGGTTCAATACCAAATAGCCACTCAACGAAAATGAAAGGAGAATATGACAGCTTAGCTTTGGTCTAAAGATAAAATAAAGTGTTATGAACATGCATGGGTGATTTGTGCGGACTTAAAATCGGTTAACTTTCTCCTTAGATAGCAAAGTGGCTACACCAAATATCGTTACCTCTGGGATAGCAGAGACAGAACACACGACTGGGTTAGAAAGGAACGAGAGAAAATCATCTATCGTCCACTGCATATCAAGCTGGACCTTATGAAGCAGCTTGTAAAGGCTCTTGATAAGAACGGATCATGCTTTACATAGGGAAGAGAATGCTTGAGTTGAGTACGGATTAAACCAAGGATTAAATTAAAGCAAGAATATTTGACGGCCCACAAATAAGACAATTCATTAAGGATCCTGCCTTCGTAAATTCGATGAATGAGGCTGAGCGAAAAGCCATTTTTCCTTTCTAATACTTCTATTAAATAGTTCCCTAACTTTGACATGTTATCTTTAACTTGAGAAATATTTCTGTGTATGTACTATATATAGTACTGTGTATGTACTATTTTATGTGTATGTACTATATATTCACCAATTTTTGTACCGCAAAATTCAAGATAGTCTTCCATCCCCAGTAGCACAAAATATTGGTCCTATATTGCACAGATATGGACCCAATATAGTATCCGGGGCCAATATTGGTCTGATTTAGCCGACGTTGGCCCAATGTTGGCCTTAAAGTCGTTTTTCAATATCTCTTTGTCTACGTTGGTAATGTAGGTAGCATATGTAGTTCAAATATCATGCCAATATATGTCTGCCATGATTTGCCCAATATTGGTCCAATATGTAACATTTTCCACCAATACGGGTAGCATATATAGCGAAAATAATATGCCAATATATCTTGCCTGTGTCCGTCCAACATGTAACATATTTAGCAATATTGGTAGCATATGTAGTGACAATAAAATGCCAATACCTAACATCTATGTATTGTACGGTGGACAATATTTTGAAATTTTTTAAAATGTCTTGAATAACCAAAATAATGGGTGGACTTTTTCGTACCCCACCCTGTATATTACAACTGTAGGAATTTGATGTAGGTCCTATACACTTTGCCCTTATTGGTGCCGTCTAACCTAACAATATTTGTCCTACAGTAAGATACAATATTAGACCCAGCTAAATATGCAATGTCGGTGGCATAATGTGGAACAACACTGGTCCTATATGTGACATTTATATGTACCCAATGTTAACTTACAATAATGGCCCAATAACATTAAACCAATATTAGGCCAATTTAATTGTCCTATATGTGTCCAATGTTAATTTGGCAACAAACCAATATTAGCCAATGTGCTTGTGCTATATGTGCCCAATGTTAACTTACAATAATGGCGCAATAACACCAAACCAATATTAGGCCAATATGTGTGTCCTATGTGTGCCCAATGTTAATTTTACAAGAAACCAATATTAAGCCAATGTGCTTGTGCTAAATATGCCCAATGTGAATTTACAATAATGGGCCATGTTTGAAAAAACTTGACAACAAATTTGTTGGTCCAATATCACCAAACAATATTGCCAATAATCTTGTGCTACTGGGGATATACCACTCATACCGCTTCCAAATGTATGTAGTTTTGAGACAATATTGCCGCCAGTGCAGAATTAGAATTAGCAAGTCGTCATAATATGTAGAATCTCCCTGTATATCATTCTAAAGAAGCATACATCGTCATTAAAAACACTATAATCCAACAAAAATGCGACTTGTTTACTTACAGCAACCAGTTGCGGGGAAGCTAATAATAAGCACATTAATATACTATTTTAGCAATTACGCAACGGAATTGGTAGATACGTATTTCCTAAACAGCGATGATCCTTTATTTAATTTTTATTCGAGAAAATTGCTACTTAAGCGCGTTTCTAGGTCAGCAGTTGCACCCACATCTTGCACTGGCTTCCTGGGCCGCATAACGCTAACCAGTAATTATCCCGCTAGTTTTAAGCCCCTCTACTAATAGGATAATGAAAGGCGTACTAGAATGCACGTTATCCTAGCTCAGGTCTGAGATCATATCCTTGAAAAGCCACTGTAAACAGCATCTCGTCCAGCTTTATTGATTATCATCTTGGTAATTCTATGTAATCGCACACCGTGTATGTTCGGTTCGAAACTCTTTTACCGGTAATACTCCTGGCATTACGTAAGATGGCGTAATAGGTAATCGCTGATACGGGATCTGCAACTATTTAATGTGGATATATAATATCGACGTGAGCGTATGCTCTTCTGCGGTTAACCAATGCTAATATATTGTCAGTTTATCGCGTTACGCCAACACTTTCTTTGTTGTTACTTAACATTGGGTATCAATTTTAAGCTTGATTCGAGATGACTAGTGAGCGGGGCCTTCGGCAGAATGTAACGGGTGCCGCGTGCACTGCACGCGAGCTGTCGTATCATTCTTGCGCACGAAGACTAAAATATAAGGTTCCGAATTGACCATATTAGTTAGGTTATGATCTCAAATTGGCGGGGGTTCCTAGTTTAAAAATTAAAAATGTATTGATGTCTTATGGGGACTCAAGTTCAGGGCGTTTTAGACGTGATATAGAAAGTTAGTGAAAAAAGTTGAATAAATACATTGTTTGATATTTTATTTGACTGAGAGTATTAAAATATTGATTAAACATTATCAAAATAAAAATATTACCAATTTTAGAAGGCGATGTTTGTATGAAAAACGTTTGTTGATGCTTGATCCAACGGTTCAGAGAGGAAGGGGTTTGACATAATATGACCTTGACATAATATGACCATAATACCTTGAGAAGTAGGTACCACAATATATGTGTAGGTACTGTAAGGTTTTGGATAATCTTATTTAATATTTAATAAGAGTTTATTACTTAATAAATTATAATTTCATTGTATTAATTTAAAAACCGGCAATATTTGTGGTTATATCGCTGAATTTGTATTATATTTGTGTCCTAGGTAACTTCTAATCTCATTTTATTTTGATTTACCTATTACACGTTTTGCAGTTTTCATCACATCTGATTGCAAATAATTGATTTGAGTGTTGGTTAGAAAATGGGTGAAAATAGAGTACCTACCTAATCAAACTCGAAACCATAAGTGATTGTTTCCTAGAGGCCACAATATGTAGTTTAAGTTAACTTAATATCTTTTCTATTTGATGACTAATTAAATTTATTAATAGTACATTATTCAGGATCAGCATCAACTGATGTATCTTGTTATTGGTTGCCCCGACCTGAACAGAGTATGCATATGATAGGAATAAGTGCAGAACATCTATTCGATCGAAAGGTATAAAGCACAGTACCATTGTTTTTCCAAGGCTTTTCCATTTGTATCATGAAGTTTGCTATGCGGTATCTGTTTAGTTAGTTAATGCAAAACCTTACATAACAAAAATGTCCATATAAATAATAATCCGGTATCTAGGTAGGTACTTACCGGATTATTATTTATATGGAGAAATCCATATTTGAGCCCTTTTTTTCCATTATTCTTTCATAAAAGTGTACATAGTAGGTATATTATTACATCATTAATGTAAAAAATCGATAAACATTGACCAAAATAGTAATGAAGAAATAAACAACCTACCGACAATATCATAACATAACCCTTAACCTTACATTTACAGCTGGCCTGGCGCTCTTGCGTAAGAAATGTTAAAACTAATACGCGACGTACGTTCATGGAAAACAGACAATTTAACTTAAAAGCATTTATTTAATTAACTCATAGGTCTAAAAAAATAATTTGGACTTGAATTGTAGAGAAATATGTTTAAAGTTTGACGTATAATAGGTATAAATACTAAGAAATGCCCAAAACCCGAGAATATCCCGTCTGAAAATCACACTTTGAACCTCCCATAAGAAATACATGGCAGTCAAATTTGCTGGTGTGTTTAGGAACCCATTTCAAATTTTGCGCCCGGATTTTGACAACCTAACTAATATGGTCAATTTGCTCCACATAGGCAACATTAACGTCCCTGAAGTTAGCTTCAGATTTAGATTTATTTTTAGCCCAGATTCATTTATTTACGGTCGACCAAAGAAATACTGTTTGGCAATATAAAAAATTTAAATATTTTAGCAAAAACAACATATTGAGATTGAAATTTTGTACAGACTTATATTAGGCCCTAAATAAGAGATAATATGAATTGTCTCAAACAATATGTTTAATAACATTACGATTATCAAGTAAAATCCATCGCATATTACATATTTGATAGAAGTTGAAAGAAAAAATATGCCTAATGTAATAACACTGTTCCAGGCAATGCGCATCAATTATACAGTGTGTTAGAAATATGTTGCTGAAAAGAAATAATTACCGTTAAGTATATTATAAGCCCTAACATAATTAAAAAAAAAGTAAAAAACAAAGTCCTAAGTTGAACATTTAATATTTTTAGGAAAATAACTTCATGATATCCTTAGTTCAACGGTATACCAGATTTGTCGCAAACAATGGCGTCCGAAAATATTTTTGTCCATAGGCAGAACGTATTATAAATTAATAAAAAACCGGAAAAAGAAAAAAGTTCATATTTTAAAGAAATTGAATCATTTCACCCTTAGTTCCATTGAATCTTCCAAATTAGTCGCAGACGAATACAGTGGCATCTGAAATTATTTAATTCCCCTAGACATTCCATGTGATATCCTTAGTTCAACGGTATATACCAGATTTGTCGCAAACGAATACAATGGCGTACGAAAATATTTTTGTACATAGGCATAATATAATATAAATTGATAAAAAAACGGATATAGAAAAATATTTAAAGGGAAAATTGCGTCATGTCACCCTTAGTTCCATTGAATCTTCCAAATTAGTCACAGACGAATACAGTGGCGTCTGAAATTATTTTCGTCGCTGGATATTAGGTGTTATAAAACGAAAATCGGAAATAGAAAAAGGTTCATATTTTGAGGAAAAATACGTCATATCTTAGTTCAATAGTATAATAGAGATTCGGCGCATAGGAATACAGTGGCGTCCAAAATTATTTCATTCCCCTAGACATTCCGTGTCATAAAGCAAAAACCGGACAGAAAATAGTTCATATTTTTAATAATAATAATATTTGTGTATTCCAACAGGAAAAAAAACCCAATTACAGGAATAAAAGCAATACAAGTAATAATTAAAATATAACAATATAAGTAGAAGTAAAATAATACAAAACAGCAATACCATACATAAGACGTAATACCTATTAGCCAAACTAAATATGCATATGAATAATATGCATATATGGCAAAATAAAACAAGCAAACAAAATATAATTTACTACAACAAATTAAACAAGTACCTAATACTTAAGCTAACCGAGCTACCCAGTTACATAACATATACTCTTCAAATTATCACAGTGAATATCACAATCAGAAGCGATACGATTGAACAGTTCACACATCAGAGAGATGGGGACTTTCTTAAAATATTTGATCTAGGAGCAACACAGTAAAATAAAGTTTGGTGTCTTGAATTTAGGCGAGGTATCAGAAAATTTATTTTATTTAAAAGATCAGGGCAATCAAGCTTGCCGTACAAGATATTAAATAAGAATCTAATTAGCATGATATTGCGTCTGGTTTCTAAAGAGTCAAAATTAAATCTCGCAAGTAAATAATTTTGATCCAGACCTCTAGGACGATAAGATCCATCTTGCAAAAAGATCAAAAACTTTAAGAACTTTCTTTGGATCGATTCTAAATGTTGACAATGAACGTGATAAATCGGATACCATATAATCGACCCGCATTCTAGTTTTGACTCTGTTTTATGCTCTGGTGGCATAAAACAAAGATTTGAAGGTGCTTATATTGGACAAGTCCCGGCAATTGCGGTAAATAAAGCCATAAGGTTTAATGGCACTAGAAACAATATGGTTTATATGTTCAACAAAAGTGAGTTTGCTGTCAAAATAAATACCCAGATCTTTGAATACATCAACTCGGCTGATGATGTTATTCCCAATGAAGTAGTTGTGAGTATAAGATGTAGTTTTTCGAGTATAAGTCATTACGTTACATTTAGCTATATTTAGTTTAAGATGATTTGTCTCACACCATGAAGACATTCTGTTAATGCAGTCTTGAAGATGGATGGATTCTGTAGAATATTTAATTTCAGAGTAGCGTTTAAAATCATCGGCAAATAACAAATGCTCACAAGTAATGACTTCAGGAAGATCATTAATAAAGCATAAAAACAATATGGGGCCCAGATTGGAACATTGTGAAAGTCCC
This sequence comes from Tetropium fuscum, assembly GCA_964058915.1. NCBI lineage: Eukaryota > Metazoa > Arthropoda > Insecta > Coleoptera > Cerambycidae > Tetropium > Tetropium fuscum. The sequence continues at coordinate 27,838 of CAXKVY010001495.1, forward strand.
GAAGTTGGATAAAATGGTATTGAATTGAAATTTTGATAACTGACCATAAAGTGTCAATCGCTTAAGTAGGAGGTGAATAATTTAATCAATGCTTCAGACAAAACAATACTTTCTAGTTTCAAAAGGAGTATGTTATGCACAATCTGATCAAATGCTTTTGGAAGTCCGTATAGACGACATCGACCTGTCCTCTATTATCCAAAACCTCAGAGACATATTGAGTAAAAACCGATAAATTAGATATTCTTGACCTCCTTTGTATGAACCCATGTCGGCGTGACGAAATAAGCTGCCTGGTAGAGTAGTAAAGTTTACTATACACTATGGTTTGAAAGATTTTAGAGAAATTGCACAGTAGTGAAATGCCTCTATAATTTGATACATCATTTTGATTTCCCTTTTTTGGTATTGGGCAAATATATGTTTTTTATATATATATACGGGAAGGAGGAACTACGTAGGATGCAATTGAATACGATCTGTAGTGGCTCAGCAAAAACATATGCACAGTCTCTTAGAACAAAACTGGGAATACCATATACGCCCATTGTAAAAGTATCCTTCGATCGTTTCAGATTTTGTAAAACATCTTCATATGAGATATTCAGTAAGTCTATGTGAAGTCCTAGATTGTTGTGTCAAGAAAACTCAGATGGATTAACTGATTGCGATTGAATGAAGACGCTGTTAAAGTAGTCACCAAACGCATTAACGATATCAGTAGGACTGGAAAGTTCAGTGTCGTTATAGAACATTACAGAAGGAATACGTGAGGAATCTTTTTTTTTAATAAAGTTCCAAAACTTTTTGGGATTACCAGATAATGGTTGCTCAGAATCCTTTATAAATATTCTATAAGCCTCTATAAAGTTCCAAAACTTTTTGGGATTACCAGATAATGGTCGCTCAGAATCCTTTATAAATATTCTATGAGCCTCATCAATCAGACGTTTGGATTTAGATCTATGAGCTTTGAAAGCATTGTAGAGATCAGCTGATTTCAATTTTTTGTACTTGCTATATGCAGCTGCTTTTGTTCGGATGGATTTAATAACTTCTCCTGTGAACCAAGGAGGATAATGATATGGTAGCGAATATGGAGAGAAGACATGTACTTTGGTACGGCTATATCGAAAAGACTATATAACTTGTAAAATGAAGAGCATAAATCATTCACATTATCTACATTCATAAGAAATGACCAATTCGTGTTATAAATAAGTTCGTAGCAGAGGAAAATTTGCTTTTTTAAAATTATAAGCAGTGCAGGAAAATTTCATAGGAAAATAATTTTGTGGGGAATCGACCGATTAGAGGTTGCATCAAAATTAATCCGAAGAGAAGGGTGGTGATTACCTTCAACAAGCAATGGATCTTCAGATCTATCTACTATACAGTTGAAGTTAGAAAAAACAAGATCCCAAATATGACCTTGAAACTTGTTAACCTTGTTATATTGAAGTAAGCCATGGAAATCTTTAAAGTTAGCTATTCTTTGCCGCCTCCGGCAGAATGACCAAGGGAATAATTCGGAGAGTTAAAATCACCTACAAATAATATATTAACATCATCCCTCAGACATGCTAAGGAACCCATAGCATCAAAAAATAAATCATAGTCTTGCATTGAGATATGCGGTGGTATATATAAAACAAATAGTAATAATTTGCGATTATTGCAGTTTACAATTTTTACACCAACCACATCAATATCGGAAACTACATCAGCCATGTGGGTTAAGACTATTTGCGAACAATTAAAGCTGTCTTCCAAAGCAATAAGGACACCACCGCCCCATGACAAGCCTGTAGACAACCTGCATCTATCTTTTCGGAAAACGATATAGTTATCAGGAAATAATTCGCCACTACTAGTGTCCGGAGTTAACCACGTTTCAGTTATTGCAATAATGTCAAAATCATTTTCAGCTACACCATTGAAAAAAATTAATAACCTTGGATCGTAAACCGCGCACATTTTGGTAAAACAACGTTGGTCTGTAATTTGAGGAAAACAACTTGATGATATCCTTAGTTCAACGGTATATACTAGATTTGTCGCAAACGAATACAATGGCGTCCGAAAATATTTTTGTCCATAGCCATAACGTGTTATAAATTAATAAGAAAACCTGGAATAGAAAAAAGTTTATATTTATAGGGAAAATTGCGTCATGTCACCCTTAGTTCTATTGAATCTTCCTAATTAGTCGCATCTCTAATCTTTTTTCAACCCCACATCAATGGATCTTTCTACTCATTGAGCCATTGCTGCACTTGATGGTAAGGAGTTCTATGTTGTTTAGCAGCCGCTGAAGTGGGACAGATGCGAAAGTACGATTTCATTCTGCGTTACAGCTATATTCACCGATTCGGGAAATTATGTAATTTTTGCCCCCATTTTTGACATTCATGTCAGGCCTCGTAGTTTTCGAGATATTTGCGGAAAATTGTGAGCAATTACCACATCCCCTTCTTTTCACCCCCTCCCACCGAAGCCCGACGCTTGTGACAGTGTAACTTTTTATAACTTACTAAGAGGAGGGTATTGAACATTTGGGCGTTGGAGGGAACTTTTTTTAACGTTTCAGTTTGGACGATTTTTGTGTTAGTTTCACTATATCACTTTTGTTACATTTTTTTTTTCAAATTTAATATTGTATTATATAGAAAAGCCTTATCGCTAGGACGCATAGTTTCCGAGATACAAGCGAAAACCCGAAAAATGGACGTACGCCCCAAAAAAGGCACAGGAGAGGAGACCTACTAGGAGAGGAGACTTATGTTATATTTACCTCCTAACTAGTTCAAACAAATTCCCAAGGTTAAAAATTGTGTGCCTTCCATTTCCTTCTATAATCTTTCGTTAACTAACTAGTAACGAATTTCTAGAAAGTTTTTTATAAGGACCATTACTAATGTGTAATGAGGTTGTTAACCCTCTCATAATAGTCCTCTTTATCCCAAATAACGTGGACGACGTAGACGTTATGTTATGAAAATCCGATAAATCCTTGATCTTCTGGAAAGTATACCCCAAGGTCGTGAAATATATAATCATTATAATAATTGATGATCATGTAAACACTTTATTTAAAACCGTTAAAAGTAATAAAAGCTACCCAACACTCAGGTGCTATAAAAATGGTTATGTATATGCACCGTGTGGGCCTTAATTTTAACATACTTGGTCCCTCTCTTGGGACTATTGGTCTTATCACCACACCCATCGCTAGAGGAGCTGTCGCTAACGTTTTCCGTCCCAGACTGAGACGATATAATTGTAGTGACACCTCTAAATTGCATCTGTATGTTCTTTGGTGCTGGTTTTTCTTTACTCTGTGGATTTTCGGTGACATCCCCAATACTTTTGTCATTATCAGTAACAGAAACTTCCTTAACCGCCAAGTGAGGACTTTGGACGTCGAGGCTGATCTCAGTTTGGACTGCTATGTCTTGAGGCTCTAGGGAGTTGAAGCTGCTGAAGTTTAGATCCAACTCGGGAGTTGCAGTATTCTCGTCAATATCCTCGAGTATAGGTTCCAAGTTTAAAGATGTTCTCCTGTCTGGTTTCGAGGTGGTTGAAGGTATTCTCCTGTTGGATTTGGAGGTAGATGGCTCGCACAGCATAACTGGGACGTTCATGTTCTCGTCAATATCCTCAAGTATAGGTTCCAAGTTTAAAGATGTTCTCCTGTCTGGTTTGGAGGTGGTTGAAGGTATTCTCCTGTTGGATTTGGAAGTGGATGGCTCGCACAGCATTACTGGAACGTTCATATCTTTGTTATGTTTCCTTAACATTCTCTGTTTGGAACAGAGAGGGCCAGGTTTTACAAACCGTACCTTTTTCGCTTCAATATTTCTACTTATAGGTGACACAGCTTCATTAGCCTCGCTGACTAACGTTGAGTTGGCCCCTTCGTTGTTGGTTATGGGCTTAACAAATATTCTATAACTAGTTGGAGGTTTAGATATAATAGCAGGTTTCATGGGTAATGATATCAACGAGGGGTTATGTATGCTTATCTGCTCTGGCCCTTCAAATTTTTTCTGACGCTTGGTAGAGCCTGTTAAGCTACTTACCATGGACTGTGACAGCTTCTCTAAGCAAACCTGGGGGGCCCATTTCTTACAGAATAGATTATAGAAATCTGTCTGAGTCGAACTGTTACGAGTAATTGCTCTTTTTCGTCTTCCTTTTGCCATTCTATTGACAGCGTCCGCTTGACAGTAGGCAATTTATCACTGCCATAGTTACAGTCACAGAGCCCAGGGTCCCTTAACCTATTAAGTTGCCTCGTAACGACAGTACCAAGCCATGTAATGGTCATGTTTTTGTCATAACGATTTTGAAATCTATTTTGTTTTATCGTTCAGCGATCCTTCGTTCAACGATTTTAGTTATAGAGTCCAATCATATTAGCATAAAGAGAAAAAAAATATAACATTTTGCCATTTGTGGTTTATACCCGCCACGTAAGTAAGACTTTTTAAAATCAAAAACTTATAAACTGTAAAGTGGTCGCTTCACCCCCCAAAAACCACCCAAACGTGCACTCTGGCGTTGTTTTGTGTTTTTCTTGAAAACAGGTTTTATACTTTTTTTAAACGGAAAAATTTTGTACTCACTAAAAATATTTCTTATGTAATTTGCTACAAGTAAGTCCCTATATTCGATTCCGATTGATCCAGTAGTTTTCGAGATATGAACAATCAAATAGAGGGGTTACGGGTAGCCCAACGTACGCTTGGCATTATCTTTATATAAGCAATTTTATAATCACAGTACACAAGACTAAATTTTTATCTGATTTTGCGATAAGATAGCTAAAGCATCTTGAGCTCATTTCCACACCACCCTTGAGGTAGAGCTTCTGGCGTGTTTTTTTCCAGTGGTCTCCCCATCAGGCCACTATCCCACATCAGGCATCCACTAAGCAGATTTCTTGTTAATAGACTGTCGTCAGTCGTCCCCAGTGTCTGCTTCCGTATTTGAATAGCTTTGACCAAGGCAATTTCTGCACATGGTAGTGCAATGCAATAACGCTTTTGGACAGCCTCATCTTTTCCCATATTCTTGCTTACAAGTGCAAATTATAAATGGTAAAATTGAAGATGGAGGTGGTAGTGTAGATAGGCGAGATGGTGTTTCTTCCTGAATTTCTTCCAGCACCACAGATCCGTTTGTAAAAATTTCTCTCGCCATGTTTGCACTTGGAGGTAAGTATGACGGGAGTGCTGTAGTGCTGAAGTTGATGTTGGAGGTAGCTTGGATAATATATCACTACTGTTTGTTTGACCAAAATCAAAACCAACCTTTTGGTTTTGGTTTTTCTCGATTTTGTCAATGCTTTTCCACAATACACAACAGTATGATTTTCTTACATCTTAATGTACCTAGAGGTTTTAACAAAATAAAATCTGTTCTGAAATTTTCAAAAATCAAAATAAACTTTTTTGATTGAAAATAATTAGGGCTTTTTTCAAATTAAATTCGCATAAAAAATAATATTTCGGTACAAATTAAAGCTTATATGAGACATAAAATTGTAAATTTTCACCAAATTCCATTAAAATCGGTTCCTTATTGTGCGAGATAAAAATTTAAATAAAAAATTGGTTTTTGGCATTTCTGTTTTGGCATTCTGTTTTGGCTTTTCTGCCAGAAACAAAAGTGGTAGATCTCTCAATTATCTACAACTTGTGTCTTTAACTTTTTTCATTTGGAGGTCTAGTTTTGTCGTAAATCGTAAAAAAACACGTTTCACCCCTAAAAATACCAATTTCTGGGGTCCAATTAATTTTTCCCCATTTATCTACCATTAATCCTAAATTTTCCGACCCGTACTGCCAAGAATTTTGTTTTAAAACAATATATGGGCACTAGACTATAAAGGCAAAATGTTGTAAAGGCAAAAAAGAAGTGTAGTCGATGAAATAAAGCAATGAATTTTTTTGAACTCACTAGATTTTTTGCGCAGTAAAATGGATCTTAATGGCTTTGGCTTTTCTGCCAGAAACAAAAGTGGTAGATCTCTCAATTATCTACAACTTGTGTCTTTAACTTTTTTCATTTGGAGGTCTAGTTTTGTCGTAAATCGTAAAAAAACACGTTTCACCCCTAAAAATACCAATTTCTGGGGTCCAATTAATTTTTCCCCATTTATCTATCATTAATCCTAAATTTTCCGACCCGTACTGCCAAGAATTTTGTTTTAAAACAATATATGGGCACTAGACTATAAAGGCAAAATGTTGTAAAGGCAAAAAAGAAGTGTAGTCGATGAAATAAAGCAATGAATTTTTTTGAACTCACTAGATTTTTTGCGCAGTAAAATGGATCTTAATGCGGTTTTGCGCGTTCGATTCGTGAGAACGTATATAATCTTTCGACTTTGTTACGAATTCCCATGAAACTCTAGGAGGCGACGTTAATACTCTCCACCCTGGGCACCAGGCACCTCGGAAACCGTTGCCGTCGTGATATTCGTGTTCAGCGACCCCAAAAATCAAACTGCATTACCGCGTAGCAAACATTTCCTCCAATATTTACCGAGTTTAATTTTTTTATTTATTGCCTCTTCGAGATGCACTTATAAAATGCATATTTTTATATGCAAAAATGCATCTTTTCAAAAGTAATTGTACAATTTACTTCACAAAGTTTTTAGACGCTCTCACGAATCGAACGCAAAAAACCACAATAACATCCATCTTACTGCTAAAAAAATCAATAGTTAAGCAGATTTTACTGCTTTATTTCCTCGACTAGTGCAAACTTTCATGGAAATGAAGGGCACATCCGAACTGGTCCAACCTGGGAGATAAGATGGATGGTTAGATATCTGATTTTTCAGTTTTAGTTGTTATCACAAATCACTTGAATTAACTAAATATGAATACACGGAAGGACAATTTGCCTATGAATTAGCATGTAAAATATTGTCAAAGCAAACTTCGGTAGTAGTATTATTATTATTCGGTTGTATTTTATTGTATTTTATTATTAAATTTAATTAATTAAAATAATTGATTATTATTAAAGGCCCGTGAAATAATTATATGCCGCCCCGTCTCCCACACAAGTCTCTGACTTCTGGGCTAACCATTGTGGTTAGAATGAGGGGCAGAGATATTATTACTATATTATATTATACTTCTTGCGAAAGAAAGGCAATCCCATTTTTCTCATTAGTTTTTGAAGTGAATACTTTTTTTAGGCACGCTCTGCACTTTTATTTTTGTGGGTGCTGAATGAGACTGGGCCGTCACGCGTCACGCGTCACGTTCCGCCATGTAACGCTCCTTCGAGTAAAGTCGGCTCGAGTGAAAACTACTTTAAGCGCGCTCTGCACTTTTATTTTTGTCGGCGTTGAATGAGACTAGGCCGTCACGCGTCACGCTCGGCTATGTAATGCTCCTGCGGCAAAGACCTGTATTGTGGTACAAACAGTGTATACACCTGCCGCCAGTGCGGCATCGAGTACACGCCCAAAACCCTGGAAAATCCGTAAAAAAACAGCAAAATTCAAGAAATTTTGACGTAAATGTCAGTTCCTGACATGGGATCTACAAAAATAGACACAGGCCCTGAAAACAGCACCAAAATTGACGGTGTGTGCAAACTTGCAAAGAAGAGACGTATCATTGAGCAAGATACGTCCTTCACACACTCTTCACCAACCAAGGAACCAAACATCACAGCTACAAAATCCGTTGCGGAAATAAAAACGCAAAAAACAAGTTCTTTTTGTTGTTTCATTATTTTATTGCAATACCTACTAGGTAAATTTGCACATATGTACAGGGTAAGTCTCTTAAGATTGACACCCCCCTTATCTCACTTATCCTTTGCCGATTTAACTCATTCAAAAAAGGAGTAGACACGGTTTTTGATGAATTTTTATAATCTGAGAACAGATATTAAAAATCTCGTAAAATATACAGGGTGGAAAATAAAACATGATTTTTTTTAAATGGAACACCCCGTATATTTTTAGACCAAAATAATGTACTTAATTTTCTGAATCCAAAAATATGTAATTGTTATATAATCACTCCACCTGTTCGTGAGATATTACTAAAAACTTATCACATTACGGGTGTCAATTATAAAATAAGAACATCAAGATACCTCTGGAAACAACGCATATTTGCATTGTTTATTTGTTGACAGATGTCATCCAGTTTTTTGTGAGATAGTAGTTCACTCTCTTAGGTATTAGCGTAAAAAATACGTAGTGTTTTCAAAAGAAGCAAGTTATTTTGAAAATGGTATATTCATTGGAAGAGCGAAAAGAGTTACTTGAAATTTATATTCAGTGCAACAAGAATAAGTCTCTTGCTCGGAGGGAGTATGTTAAGTTATTTCGAGAAAGGCTACCTCCTTCCAAAAATAGTTTTAAAAACATTTATGCAAACTTTAGGAATACCGAATCTCTGAGAGACAAGAAAAGGGAAAAGCGAAGAACAAAAACAGGAGAAGACACATAACTCAACGCGTTATTATATTTTGCTGAAAATCTATCCAAATCATCCTATGCCGCAGCAATAGAATTGGATATATCACAAAGAAGTGAGAAAAATATTACATCGCCATAATTTTAAACCATATAGTATTTTGCCCGTTCAATATTTAGACGACAACAACCTTCAAGACAGGTTAACCTTCTGCAGAGACATACTTGATAGAATAGAGGAAGATGATGAGTTTCTAAGTCATGTCTTTTGGACTGACGAAAGCAGTTTTTCTACTGCGGGAATTTTTAACAGAAAAAATGCACATTACTGGGCAGCGGAAAATCCACATATTGTAAAAAAAATAGAAAAACAAGGATACCAAACTGTAAACGTGTGGTGTGGCATCCACAAGGATGCTATTGTAGGTCCTGTATTTATAAATGGGCCCTTAAATGCACAACGTTATGTGGATATTCTTCAACATCCAGTTGAAAATTATTTAGATAATATTAATTTAGTGGACAACAGATCTGTTATTTGGCAGCAGGATGGAGCACCACCACACTCTGCAAGGATCGTCACCGAATACCTAAACAGAAAATATCCTATTTGGATAGGAAGGCACGGTGTTATACATTGGCTCGCTAAAAGTCCGGACTTAACACCTATGGATTTTTTTCTCTGGGGTACGATAAAACAAGATATATACTGGGGTTTTTAATAATATGAATGAGTTAAAAGGATGCATACGTGTAAAAATTGTGGAATCAAACCAAAATGGTGATATATTTCAAAGGGTGAGAAGCAATTTTATAAAGCGATGCCAAATGTGTATTCAGAATGGTGGTGGTTACGTAGAAAATATTTAATTACGTTACGTGTAAATAAATAAAATTGTGTTACTCTATTGTGTTACTGTATTAATATTGACTTTTATTTGTTTTTATTAGGCTTATGTTGCTTATTGTTATTACTCGTTACTGTTATTGTCACCTATATATTATTTATTTATTATCTCAATAAATGGCATTGTTTCCAGAGGTATCTTGATATGTTTTTTGTTTTATAATTGACACCCGTAATGTGATAAGTTTTTAGTAATATCTCACGAACAGGTGGAGTGATTATATAACAATTAAATATTTTTTTACTCAGAAAATTAAGGACATTATTTTGGTATAAAAATATACGGGGTGTTCCATTTAAAAAAATCATGTTTTATTTTCCACCCTGTATATCTTACGAGATTTTTAATATCCGTGCTCAGATTATAAAAAATCATCAAAAACCGCGTCCACTCCTTTTTTGAATGAGTTAAATCGGCAAAGGATAAGTGAGATAAGGGGGGTGTCAATCTTAAGAGACTTACCCTGTACCTTCTCTTTTTGTTTAATAAATACTATTACTATTGTTATCGTTATGTTTTGGCCCGTGGTATATACTAATTTTCTCTATTAGGCCACATACAAAAAAAAAGTTGCCCATGCCTGTATTAAAGTAACAAAAAATACATTATAAGAAAAGCTTAGTCTAATAATTTCATCTTCAAATAACGTATACCGAACCTTTCAGAGTGAGCCGTACCCAAAGTTAAATCCCGTAATTCGACACAGTTAACAACGGCCAACCGATTTTTTCATGAAACCTTGACCATTGTCTGCCCTATGAACTTCGGATGATTAGTTCCAAATCACCTTCCAACGCTTTAGGAAGCTTAAGCAAAATCTCTACTCACGATCTCGGATGACGTAAATGTAGTTATTAGTCTCTTTTGCGTAATTACGAGGAAATTACAGTGATTAAATTAACTTCAAATAATTATGGATTGAGTATGGTAGAATTGGCTTTTGTTGAGCTGCACATCATTAGGTACCTACTTAAATAACTACCAATTAGGGCGTTTAATACCTAAATATGCATTTTTTTAAACACATAATGCGATGCTGTATTTAATTATTATAATATGCTTACTAAGTTAAGTATTCTTAGATATTTTAATCTGTTTTTTTAATTTAAAATAACCGTAAGAAAGTAAAGAGTCGTAGGGAAAGAATACATTTCAAGCAGTACGGTTCATATTTTGGGCCTATGGAGATACCTACATCTACAAAATAGGCTAGTTCGATTGGCAATGGCCTCTAGATATTTGAAAATTGTGCGAAAAAATTTGAACCCACACATAAACAATTGCCAAAGGTAAACAAATAAAGATATTAAAAAGGGGGTCTAGTTTTTCGCAAACCACACAAAAATTATACGCGTTAGAGTGAATTTGAAAGGGAAAATATTTCCAATAAAAAAGCACCGACTCCCGGAACTTAATTAGTAATAATTTTAATTTCCCGCTGAAGCTAACACGTGAACGCAACGGTTTCTAGGAGTTGTAGTTTATATTCCACTTTGTTAATTCTAAAATTATTTCGCTCCGTGCAGACCTTTTAGCAGCTAAACTGAATCAGATCCGAATATTTCGTTATTTTTAATTGCTGTATTATTATTAGTTAACAATTTTCTTAATAAACTAACATGAAAAAATTGCAGTGGTTGAATTGTTATTTTCATATATTTACTATTTCTACATAAGAGAGAGAAATCCTTTAAAAAATATTTGTTCAATTTCTTAGGTTTATTTTTTTTTAAAATTAAGAACAAATAACCTAATTAAATATATTTTTGTTTTAGATTTTAGAAAATATATTTTTTGTACCTATTTTATTTTAGATTTTTATTTTTTGGTAGTTTAAACGTATATTAAGAATTTTTTTTAATTTATTAGGTATTTATTAGGTATATATTCACTGATAAGAAAGAAATAATTGAATTATATTTTATTTGTTTAATAGAGTATCAATTTATTATGAACATCACCGAATGTGTATATTTTTTTTAGATTCTACAAAAAATTACAAAAACAACCATTTTATTGTTTGTTTTTATGTTTTATTTGAAAGAACTATTTTCTTTGTTGTTTCTTTGTTGTTGTTATGTTTCTTTGTTTCTTTGTTTATTTTGGTTCATCGTACGTTACAGCGGCCATTCATTTGCTTTTTGTTATTAACAGCCATAGCTTGTAAACTATTAGAGGTGCTAAAACTGTTTATACATAAGTTATTAAAATTATTAGTTATTTTTTTTGGTTTATTTAAAAAAAATGTTATATACAAATTAATTATTAAACTAATTAAATATGTTTTTCGTATTTTGGATTTTAGAACAAAATATTTTTGTTCCTATATTATTTATTAGATTAAAAAAATATTATTTATAAACATTGTTTTTATTTTTGGGTACTTAGTTTAAACGATAATATTATGGAGAAACGTTTTTTTCTCAAAATTTATTATTTTGTATTCTCTAAGATCAGCAAAAATTTTTGTTGATATTTTCTTTGTTCATTAGATTAACAATTTATTATAAACAATCACCGAATATGTTTATACTTTTTTTAGATTCTACAAAAAATAACAAAAACAACCATTTTATTGCTTGTTTTTATGTTTTCTTTGAAAAAACTATTTTCTGTTTTTTTGTTTATTTTGGTTCGTTGTTAATAACAAAAAACAAATCAATGGCCGCTGTAACGTCGGCCATTCATTTGTTTTTTGTTATTAACATCCATAGTTTGTAAACTATTAAAAATACTAAAACAGTATATACATAAGTTATTAAAAATTATTAGTTATTTTTTTTGTTTATTTAAAAAGAATGTTATATACAAATTAATTATTAAACTAATTAAATGTTTTTTGTATTTTGGATTTTAGATAAAACATTTTTGTTCCTATATTATTTATTAGTATAAAAAAATATTATTTATAAACATTGTTTTTATTTTTGGGTACTTAGTTTAAGCAATAATATTATGAAACATTTTTTTCTCAAAATTTATTATTTTGTATTCTCTGAGATAAGAAAAATTTTTTGTTGATATTTTATTTGTTCATTAGATTAACAATTTATTATAAACAATCACCGAATATATTTATATTCTTTTTAGATTCTACAAAAAATAACAAAAACAAACATGTATGGTTTTATTGAAAAATTTTTTTTATATTTTTTGTTTATTTTGGTACGTCATACGTTACAGCGACCATTCATTTTTTTTGCTATTAACAGCCATAGCTTATAAACCATCAGAGATACTAAAAATAATATTCTCGCCGATTTTAATCGTTCTTCTGAACGAATTTATTATAGCTGTTGTTTATCTATGGTTACGGGTATTAATTTATAAAAAAAAATTTTTCAACCACTGCAATTTTCTAATGTTTAGTTTGTTAAGAAAATTAATAACTAATACGTATAGCAGTTAAAGGCAATACAATGTTATGATCTCATTTAGTACCTAGTTGTCAAAAGGACTCCGCGAGGCGAAATAATTTTAGAACATTTCGTGTAACAAATACACGACGTGGAATATAAACTACAACTCCTACAATATTACTTTATTAACAATGTGCTCATTTTGTGAAAAATCAATGGAAACAAATTTTTTTCAGGTTTTTTTTCCGTTAAAGTGTCAAAGGATACCATATTTTTCAATTTTTTAAATTAGTGTTAAGTAAAAAAATATTTTTATATCTCTATTTTCTTCTATTTTCAGCGTGAAATTAAAATTATTAACAATTATGATAAGAGTCTTAATTATTAATAATTAAGTTACGGGAGTAGGGGACTTTTTTATTGGATTATTGATCCTCTTTCACAATTTTATTTCAAATTAACTCTAACGCCTATAGTTTTTGAGTTATTTGCTCTTTTCAAGATGTCACTAGCCTAAAAACTTCACTCGAAATTACACTATAAAATACAACTAGCCTGGATTTATAAATGGGCATCGGTGACAAAAATGCATCAGAACACTGTCGATCACTTGATAACGTCAACAAATGCACCTGCGTTTACGATGTAATCCAGTGATTTATGAAAATCCTAGCGGATAAATATTGGTTAAATTATTAGATCTACTAACAATCCAGTAAAAAGTCATCTCGTGGATTAGGGTTATTAAAATGCATCTCCAAGCTTTATTTATTCCGATTGATCACAACGGGAAGTAAATAGTACGTAATTATTTATAAACGATGGCATATCCATAGGTTGTAGGTTAAATACTGATACGGGTCAAGGTTGGTGATTGTATTTGATAAACAAAATTTTGTTAATAAGCCACAGGCATGTATGAAATGTAGCAAAAACTCACTTGCATTTATTGCATACATCTGGAAGGTCATCCGAAATGAGTTTTATGCAACTGTCATAAAATTCCTTCGGTCTTTAATCGTTTTGTGTTTAGCCTTAATTTATGAACTACTTTATTCACCATTTCATTAGTAAGAATGAGCCACAATATCCTTCTCCTGGAAGTCTGAGTTAGGCATCATCCCAGTAAAAAACTATAATGTAGGATGGTTCGATCCGTCTCTCAAACATACTATAGTAATTTTGACTTTTAATTATTTATAATTTTCACTATATTTATAGTTAATCCCCTTCTCCCTACCCCTTCTTTATAGTTAATCCCCTTCTCCTACAATCAAAACTGATAAAGCAGTCTTCTGATCCCAATATGTAGAATGCCTGAAATTCTATACGGACGATGTGGACTTTTCATTCCTTCGTTATTTATCTGGAATCAATTCAATAGTAAATTAAGCAATTTAATGATGGCTATGTGTTTTTATAGCATTTATATACCCATCGATTTTTGTTATTATTGGAAATTAGTGCATATTCCTGTTGCCCCTTACTCTTTGTAACATCGAAATATGAGACATAAAATATTTTCAAAGGATACCCACAATTGCCGCAATGGGAGATCGGGGTAGTATACTGCCGTCGTAAGAAAGAGTGCCGTATCTGCAAAAAAAACCATTGAGCGTAAAATTAGATAACGAATTTTTTGTTATAATTTTATTTTATGATGAATAACATGATTGGAGTATACGTTTTTAGGATTTTTCGGTGTTAAAAATTCAATTTGAATACTTTTAAATAAAAAAGAGAGTTTTGCGTTGAAAAATGATGCACTTACGGTATTTTAAATTAATACCAGGTAGAATATTTTCATAGGATATCAAGATAACACCTTATTATGGAATCCCAATCTAATAAAATTCTGGTAGTTACACTAGAAAATACTTAGGTTATAATTATTGATTATATTTATGAAGGTAATGAAATGAAGGGGAAAAAATGGATACGTTGTAGTGTCACTTACGGTTTTCTTAGTGGGGTAAATACCCAAAAGCGTAAGCAAGATATACGGTTTTATTAAATACATTTGTTACTGAAGGTTTTATAAAGATAAAACTTCACGAAATACGTCATAATTAAGAAATCGTATGTGCATTTAATATATTTTAGAACGTAGATACGCAGTTTTTACCTACAAAAATGAATTTTTCAGCATCAGTTTGTATAAGAACCGTGTAAAACTGATAATCCTCAAAATTGTAGATACGGCACCCTTTCTTACGACGGCAGTATAACTTTTCTTACAACAAGCTAAAATCGTCAATTTTAACACAAAACCCATCAAAATAATACACTAAATTAATGAATAACGTTTTATCCTTAAATTCCTGGAAATCTTAGCTGAGTTACGAAAGATTATTCAAATTTACGGCTAAATATCTTCGTAACGGTAAGTTTTAGGGTAAAGTTAGTAGGTATCTTGTTTGTAGAAAATAATGAGGATTTGAGAATTTAATAAGGATTAATTTTGGTAATAGATATTTTCATCGAAAAGTTAATATTTTAGGAAATATTCGGAAAAAACTAAATTTCGACACCATTTTTGCAATATGGCAACTTACGCCGACATCGCTGAAGGGGGATTTTTCCACATTGATAAGCAGAATTTCCTTTGTTAATTTGTGACTACACTTTTATAAGTATTTTGCATTTTATGTTTCATTTTAAATTCAACGAATACAATTATTTCTTGTCGTAAAATATTTTTAATAATATTTTATGACAACGCTGTTAAAAATGCGGTAACACGTGTTAAGAGATCGATATAATGAGGGTTTTATAGTCGGGTTTTTATGTCTCATATTTCGATGTTATAAACTATACTTACATTTATGAAAACTACCTACCTGTGTCTCTTGTATTAACTATTGAATAATTATTAACTAATGAAAATATGGAATTTGGAATTATCTTTAAATTTATATAAAAAACGCTTCTCTTGAAAATTTCTTATGGAAATTTACATTGGACTTATTTTTGTTTGGAAACAGTCAGGTACTACCAACCTCTTTTGTGACGTCTGGACTTTTCACGTCCCTTACTCAATAATTAGGCAGAGATAATCCTCATTCGGCCTGCCTGGCCCACGACTTATTTATGACCGCTTCACATTTGCATATAAGCCCGCTACATGTGAGATCGCTTTTATTGCCATAATAAACTAGTTTAATGGTGTCAAAACAAACAATTTATCTGTGGAAGTAAATCAGCAGTTAAACAATAAAATTATGCAGTAAAAATCATAACGCGTCAGTAGTTCCATTGAACAATACTAGTATGAGGCAAAAACCGCATCAGTGTTTAATGTGGTGTATGATTTAAAAGTAGAATGCAGGAGATTAATATTTTTAACAAAAAAACAAAACCGACTGCAATAAAATCTATTCTAAAAAATGCATTAAGAAGTAAAAAATAATTACGTTATTCTACTACTATTAAGTACGACTACTTAGAATACAATCAATTTGTTAGCCAAATGAATTTATTAGACACATATATATATATATATATATGTAACACACACACATATATATATATATATATATATATATATATATATATATATATATATATATATATATATATATATATCAATATGTTCAGCGAGAACAATTATAAATAGTAGACTAGGTAGTCGTTTTCTATGAATGTTCTCTGTCAAAACTAATGTCCCATAAAAGTGTCACTGTGAGAATGGTAGGTATTGATAGTAAAGACTATAAAGTATAAACTACCAACTAAATAAATCGTATATCATTCTGAAGAGTCTCAATAAAGGCTCTATAAATTAGGGTTGTGACCTGCGCATTCGCCATTTCTTCTGGTACATCTGGTGAGTTCCCCGGTATATATTCGGAATCCAAGGTCCAATGCCAATAAAACTAAAACGGGACCTTCTTAAAAACACCCACATTCCAATAAAAAAATTTGAAATTGATTTATAAATGACGGAGTTATGAGGTAACGAACATATGAAAAAACATACAGTCGAATTGAGTGCTCTTTTTTGAAGTCGGTTAAAAAAGGGTCGATATGATCAAACTGCTTTTGTTTTCTCAAGGGGTTCTTCCTTGTTTACATATTCTATTCTTTTTTAAACTTACTATGTCTACTTAAACAAAATATTTCGGCATTTAGACATTTTAATATCTTTAAGCTTCGTCTGAATTAAAAAAATATATCATTTGCGTCTTTCTTTCAAGTTGTATATCTCTTCCAAAAAGAAACCTATCGAAGTAAATAAAAAATAAAATGTGTAATTAAAATCAGAATAAAACTAGCTTGCTAGTAAACCGTATTCGAACTGCTGCCTAATTACACCACAGTGTGATTTGAACTAAGTCCAAAAAACATAATTCTGCTTGGCCTTGTAAATACATGGAAATCATATCTATTGAGGATTCAGAATCCTTGTATTTTCCATCAGTCTATTGGTAAAATGAAGAATAAATCGGGAATGGATGAAAAGAAAATAACAGAAAATAAGTCAGAGTTACATTAGCAAACCTAATTTTTAGACTAATTATTAAGTTTTAAGTTAATAATCAATAAGTTATCATTAAAATTATCATCCTCTCATCAATCAAAAAAAAATATCATTAAAATCATTAAGTTAATAATCAATAATTTAAATAAATAAGGAATACATTTTGTTCACTGAAATATACCATTTTTCATATCCCAATTCCTATGAAAAATGTAAAAAATAGAAGATAACGCACAGAAAACTATATTTTTATCATTAAAATATCCGCAAGTTTTTTACCGAAGTTTCAATGCCCGATTACGTAAAAACTATTAGTGTTATCGATAAACTTTATATTCGTCTTTTTGTAGAGATTTTTCCGTTCTTCCTTAATTGTAGTTACACTTCATAACCGTAGGATCGATGGGAACGAAGATATTGGCAAAAAACCGAAAAAGGTAAATTTTTGGGCGGTTTTTCCGCTGTCCAAAGTTATGCATACACCGGAATCTTTTCACAGATTGTTTGGGGAGCTGCAACGTACGTATAGTTTCAAGCGTTCTGTCACGGCCCAATGATCAATTTGCAGAAATCCTTACCTGGATAAAAACCCGATTTTTAGCGATATTTTCAATGTAACTCGATGAAAATTATTATACAAGCATTTTAATAGATTTTTTTAATATCTACAACTTCCTCATGTAACTTTTTTCGATAGGAGCTATAGTTTTTCAGTTAAAAGGTAGAAAGGTAAAAAAGTACAATAGACAAAATTTTATGTGTCACAACCATGTATGTGTGTGTAGGTATATTAACTTTAAAGCCATTACATAATATCTTGTGACCAGATCCATATTGAAATCTAGTCCGGCTATACAATACGTCTTTTCATAATTTTCTTTCTATGAACTCAGTAATCCGACGCCAGAGGTCGCATAATAAGATCGTATATTATCCGAGCTTATGTTAATTGCAGCCGGTATACATTTGATTGACTGGCGCTACAGAATTTACATAACTGATGCTATTAAATCACCCCGTTGCGTTGTGTATCTTTAACAGAAAACGATACTCTGACTTTGGTAATCTCAGCGAATCGATTTTTTGGATTTAGCCTACGCCTGGTAATTAATACCATGGCATGCTTTAAGCATTAAGTGACGTGCCGTAGCAGGCGGGGTCCTCTATTTGTAATGCGTTACGCTTGTTCGTATTAGAGCGCCATGAAATCTGATAGCTTATGATAATCCTCAATGTTGCTGGGTGATGTAGATGTCAAAGCATAATATCCATTGTAAGTTACTGTCCGTGTTTTAAAATTATTTTTCTATTCCCATACTGTAATTCCTTTATTAGATATTCCCACCTATACTTTGACATTAAGATACATATTTTCATATATATACGAGCATATCGCAAAAATGATATAAAAAGTTCGTATAACTTGCATGATTTAATGTTTCGTTTTCGAGATATAGGTGGCTAAGATATACAAACAAAAAAAAAGGAAAGTAATTAATAATTTCAAAACGACTTGGAATATTGCAATGAAATTTAGTGTGAAGTAACAATTTATAAAGATGTTTATTTTCCGATGTGAACTTTATTTTAATTTTTTACAGTGGCGTGCGTAGGAGCATTACCATTGATATTTTTGAAGAAAAAGTGGTACGCCACTGGTTTATTTCAAATTAAAAAATATTTTTGGGTCCCCCGTTCGAGTTAGAACAAAAAAGGTCTGTCGCGTTATTTCTCTTCGATGCGTCGTTTTTGAGAAAAAACAATAAGACTTGTTTTGACTTTTTTTGTTCTAACTGGAACAAGGACCTAAAAAATATATTTTAATTTGAAATAAACCAATGGTGTACCATTTTTTCCTTCAAAAATATCAATGGTAATGCCCGTACGTACGCCACTGTAAAAAATTAGAATCAAGTTTACATCGGAAAATAAGCATCTTTATAATTGGTTACTTCCCACTAAATTTCATTGCAATATTCAAAGTCGTTTTGGAAATATTAGTTATTGTCCATTTTTTTTACATAGGAAATTTTCAAACTTTATGCTCCTTGCAAATTTTCTTAGACGAAACGTATGAATGTGATCAACTGTAACATATTGTTGCATTTAGTTTTACACAAGCTATGAAAAATTGAAATAAAAAAAGCAGGTCCGTATTTAACAAAAATAAATGGGGCTGGTTCTGAAGAGACAACACGTCATAATGTAAATTATGACGGAACGAAATTATGACTTTCGCGTCATTCGCGTATGACAGCGCGAAAATATAACGTATGCATTGACAATCTAGTATAGTAAAGTAGGTATACATATTTTGTATAGTACGGATCTAACATCCCTTTGTTTGAAAAACCACTCTTGTGTGTGGTGTGTGACCACATGTATAATAATATTCGACGACAAACTCGG
This sequence comes from Tetropium fuscum, assembly GCA_964058915.1. Taxonomy (NCBI): domain Eukaryota; kingdom Metazoa; phylum Arthropoda; class Insecta; order Coleoptera; family Cerambycidae; genus Tetropium; species Tetropium fuscum. The sequence continues at coordinate 47,452 of CAXKVY010001495.1, forward strand.
TAATTCTTAATCATAAGTTAAACGTTGGAAAATGTCTTTATATGGGTCATATTGGCCATAAAAATAGTTTCTGAATTTGTCATGGATCCAATTATAGTTCAACTCGAATACTACCTAGATACACGGTGGTCCAGAAAATCTTCGCTAGGCATGGCTATTCATTTTTAGGTTATATTACATTATCTACCGGACTTCATATATAATTCAACTTTACATATCAGGAAATAAAATATCAAAATTAAAATCAGTTTGTGTAGTGGATATTCTATCCTTCGGAGGGGGTGTAAAGAATAGGGTTTCTACCCCTCGGCATTTTTAGGTTTGTGAGGTAGCTGAAAGGCATGGTTAGCTGTATTTTTTTGGACACCCTGTGGAGAGGATGAAAGGATGCAGCATTTGATTAATCCGCCAAACGCATTAATTTATTAATCTGGAGAGGCGCTTAATGAACACGCTCATTAAAAGCGTCATTTAGAGAAATGAAAATGAAACAATGAAAGATGCCGGTAGTCAATTGTCAGCAGTTTATTTACAAACATTAATTACTCGGCGGCAATTATTCACTCTATGTTATGTCGTCCCTTAATTGGGAGTGGCAGTTTTTCGAAATTAATCAATTTATGCTCTGATTCTCGTTTCCGATATTTCGTGTCGACAGCTATTGTTTTATTTGCTTGCCCTGTTTATTATATCCCAGTCTTTCTTATAGTAAAACATGTCTTTCTTATAGTAAAACATGAAGTATTACACTATTTACATTAAACATTCTAAATAGAAAAATTTAGATTAGATATTCAAGTTGTTATAATAAGTAAAATAAAGTGTCAAAAATGACAAATATTAATAAGAATTACGTTACATCTCCATGGCCCGCAAATCGGCTCGGAAATCAGCCCGGAATTGAATAGTTTCCTTCTGATAAGTTCGTCCAATAGCACTGAATAAATCAAAATAAAAAAAAATTAGCAAACCCTAGCAATCATTTTTAACATATAAGAGGGGCTCGAAGTTCTTCTAAATAATAATAACATTATATTTAAGACCAATCATAAATATTCCCGGATCTAAAACTCTGATCTAAAATGCATAATGGTAGCAGTAAATTATCACGAAATGATGCATCATTTTAAATATGTTGTATACAAATGTATTTGCTTAACATTATGTTCGCTAATATGTCATATAAACAATACATATAGTTTGTAACATCGAAATATGAGACATAAAAATCCTAGCAAAAAACCCTCATTCACACCTTCACACCTGCTGCCGCATTTTTAACAGCGTTGTCAAGTATAACCAATTTCCAAGAATTTAAGGAAAAACAAATGATTTTATATACATCGCCCATCACATTATGACATTATCATCTATAACAAAATATTGATCACACTATATACCTTTCGTCATATCACAAAACAATTGGATGGTGATATTACGGATTCATTTTACACGTTCCTCGGCCGTGTCACATCGGCATTGATTTGAATGTCTAAATTGCCTAATACCATCGAAGGTTTTATGGTAAAGTGGCTATTTTGAGGTAAAGCTATTTCAACAATAATTCTTAAAATATAAGTAATACAGTTAGACTTTAATTTAGTGTATTATTTTCATGGGTTTTTAGCTTGCTGTAAGAAAAGTGATACTGTCCCGATCTCCCATTGCGGCAAATGTGGGTATCCTTTGAAAATTTTTTATGTCTCATATTTCGATGATACAAATAGTACCTATACGTGTTGTCTCCATAGCCGTGACTGTAATATTCACGTAGAGCAGGTACGTGCGAACCAGTTCACGTTTAGACGATGACAGGCTTGTCACAGCCACAGCTTACCACGGAAGCGCGGAGAATCGTTGGACTTCTACCATTCTGTAAAGGCACTTTGGACAGATAATTGAAAAACGATTTTGGCCATTTGTTAAGCAGGTATTAAGAGACTCAATTGCCGTTTGTCAAAATATGTAATTCAGAATTTATGATTTTCAAGCATTCAAACTGGATATGGGCACCACTGGTGCGTCGGTTTATGGTTCTTTACATTTCAAGAGTCACATTTCTCTCTTCTTCAGATGATCTGAAATGGAAACTTTATAAACTGCAAACAGCCCGGAAGTGAACATACGATTTAGGTGTATTGGTTCATTTTTCATAGTATAATGAACTTGTCACCAACAGTTTACTTTAAATAAATAATTTCATAACCAAATGTTTGCAAAATACCAATTTTTGTGAAGAACCATGCCTTTCCTTCATGAAAATGAAATGAAAAGACAACAATATATTGTTTGGTTCTAATAGGCAATAATTTCAATTTACATAAAAAATTAAAATTTCAAAATCAAGCTTCCAAACAATCCAATTGAACTGTACTTCCAGAATAAGTTGTTGTTTATTTTTTTTATACTAACTAACCTGAAAAAACGTACTTTTTAAAACAACTTTATATGTTGCACCACCTCTTCTTCTCCTTCTCCATACTCTTTTCCGTCCATCTGGAGAATGTAAGCAGAATCTGGATTCGTCACTAAAAAGAACATTCTTCCATTGCCCAAAGGTCCAATACAAATGTTCACTGGCAAATTCCAGTCTAGCTACGCTGTGTCGCGGAGCAATTTGGGTCCAGTTGCTTCGATGGCAAGGAATAGCAGACTAAATAGGTATAACAAGAAATTAATATAAACATGCATACTGAGGCCGGCCCTTACGTATGCAGCGCGACACCGGTGTCGGTCAGAAACTTACACAACCTTTGCTCCGACATAGCACCGATAGCGGACTACATCAGAAACATTTCATAGAAATTCTACAAATTTAAACTGAATGATTGTCCGCAAATAAACAACATTACTCGCATTATGGAGCATAACATACATTTTAGAATAAGACTATATGTTCTATATGACAGTAGCAATGTATGGTTACCATAAAAAATCAGGGACACCCCTGTTTCTGGTTTCCACGATTTTTTTAACTTTTCGAATCTAAACTATTGTCACACCCCGTATGTTATAAATTTTTCGAAGATTTTCGCACTATATATTCTGTAGGACAGTAGCCATCTATGGTTACCATAAAAAATCCGGGACATCCCTGTTTCTGGTTTCCACGATTTTTTTAACTTTTCATAATCAAAATCTACCAATATTCAATCAACCAATTTAGACAATGTTCCATTTTTAACCATAATTTTAAACTTTTTCAAGCCCTTTTAACTTGATCAATTTACCCCTTCTGTTTGTTTATTTGTTTTTTAGTCATTTTTCTTTCCAAATTCTACAAAATTTACCAATTTTATTGCATTACTAGAAAGCAATAAATACAAAAACATTTTTAACTCAATTTAGATGAGAAAATCAGTCATTATATTTTCCTTATTTCCCTATTTTTGTTACTTTTTCTAACCTGCATTTATGGGGGTTTCTCATTTGTCATTTTTACCCCCAGGCAAATTAAAATGTCTCGAATGCCTCTCTTCGATTAATGCCTCTCAAACTATTAATGAAAATACAACAAACTATTTATGAAAATACAACTTCCTATTTCCAACTTTTTCGAAGCCCATTCATTGATCTACTGCAAATCCCAATGACAGATAATACGCCCCTCAGCATAAGGAGCTGTCAATTTACTTCGCTTTCAATATCTGTTTAACGTCACAGAGCCACCCCGGTGTCCAGCCTTTCAACTGCCACGACGCTAACTACGCGTGGATGTCTGGCTGCTCCCGGGCATGGCATTATCCTTGGACGTACTTTCACTTATACTATTTTAATTTAAAATAAAATCCTTTGAATTGAATTTCATTGCATTGCGTCCAGTTCCTGGTCTGCAAGTCTTTCAATCTTTTGCGAAATATCCACACACTTATACTGCACTGATGACGATACCGCAAAATTTGTGCGTGAAGAAATAAATAGCAGTAGTTTTTCGTTTTGTGCCATTACCTACTCTACGCTTATTTCTGCCAGTTTGTCTAAAACGTTCGACTACTCGTTTGAGGGTAGGGCGAGCATTCAACAAAAGCGTAGATGTGCAAGTTGAAATTTATGTCATTTTATCTAAAGTTTGCTAAAAAAATATGAAAATTGAACTGAAAATTAAAAAAAGTATCCCTTAAAAAGTAGAGACCTTAAATTTTACCAAATATTCGTTTTTTTCCTCATAAATTTGAACATTACTGGCTATAAAAAATTACAACTAATAAAAGTAAACATTTACAAGAACCACTGACCTGTAGTAACCCCTGTATCACTATTTAATTTTGGCTATTCAGGCTAAATATACTTTGCCTATTGTTCATTTAAGCGAATTATAAATCATACGTGTTTGTAAGAAATAATTTATAACATTACTATGAGTAGTTCCTAATATACTAGATAAAGAAATGAGGCGGCAAGAAAGATATACATAAATATGTAAAACTAGGAAATTTCACAAAAACCGCACTTTCTAATAAATTCATCATCCTCCTACCCGGTGAATAAGTAATTCGCAAAAATAAAGTAATTAATACGCCTGGCGTTCCCAAGATGTACATAGTTAATTAAAATCTGCTCAGCGGAAAGACGAGCTGGCCCAACGGACTACGACATGACAATTTAAGTGTTTCTGTTTTGTAGAAAACAGAAATGATTGACGGAATTAATATAGAGATTGCGAGATAAGAGTTATGAGTGTGCGGATATCAATGCAAATGAGCGGAGCCCAAGTCAAGAGATACGATCGGTAATGCAGGTCGCATTCGTGGGTTCATCTCAACAGTTATCAGGAGGGATATGATTTGCTAGAGAGTAAAGGTCGTAAGATTCGCATTGTTCGGAATGCGAATCTTCCAAACAAATCTAAATCATTGTCATTCTAAATAATAGTCAATAGATCTTCGTCATACATCCTGCCTATCACTCTAATAATAATCTTATTGTGGGTAAATGCGGAAAAGATTCAGCAACTTGAAAATATCCCAGATCATTTCTACCAATAGCCTGGGCGATTTAGCCAGAAACGGGGAATTTGAGAGGTAGGTGAATTAACAGGGGGGAGCTTCCGCAGGAAGTTGTGTTGTGGACGCTCCGAACACCTACCTACATATTTATATTTTTAAATTTATAAATTTGTCTGCGATTCTCTAAATATTACGTCATGAAATTGACTAAACTTGAAGTCAAGGAAATGTCATCTAAACTGTCCAGTAATACCTTTAAGTTGACCTAATCTATCAAAGACCTTAGAGAAATCCGAATAAATCACACAAACATGGCCTGGTTGTCAAGACTGTTAGATAATATGGAATATATGCTATACTGAGGATGGCCCTCATCTGTCGCAAAATGTACCAATAACAAAGACGCTTTATCGTATTAACAACCAATGAAATATCGTTTTTATTATACTTTTTTGAAAATTGTAGCTTTATCCGTTTAATAAATGGCGCATACACCGGTCACAACCATAATTTATAGATATTTAAATTAATTAAAAAATATGTTTTAAGGGATCAAATTGTGCATCTTCTCCCAAGAAGTAACCAGTTCGGGCTTGACCTTCATGTCTATGAAAGTTTGAACTTTTTTTCTAAAATATAAATAAAACCGCTTCAACGTTTTGCTTTTCCTGAGCCATCGAACTCCACAATGAAAAATATGTCTCATACTCCATTTCCAAATTCTGCGTGAAATCATGGCGATGAATTCAAATCTCTTGCTTCAGTATTTGCTTGACTACACAATTCAAAATTGCTAGTTCCGCTGTATCGAAAGCATCAGTGCTCCCGTCCAATTTCGAGAAATGTAACACGATTTTTGTATTTGTTGCCATCATTCTTAGTCTTCTGGCTGTTCTTCTGGATAAACGAACTTCTGCTAACTTTCTACTTTTTTCTGGATACAAGATAGTGGCCAGATTTGAATATGTTCCTCATAGCAACAATAGCTATCTATGTAACCAGTTGGAAAAGTACTATTTTGTGTAACGAGCAGATTTCTGCGGAATGAGCGCTAGCGAGTTCCGCAAAAGGATACGAGTTACATAAAATAGTATTTCCCAACGTGTTTCATACAAGATTTTTTCTAATTTGCACCAGTTTTATGTTTTATGAGAAGGAGAACTGTGAATTTCACATTCATAGTTTGTCAGGTCTAAATAACCTACTATGTAATGAACTTTACACAAACAGTTGCGTAATATTTTACTTTTTGTAACTGGTTGTGAAAAGTAAGACGTTGCCTAACGTCAAAGGGGTTTGAAAAGTCTCACTTTACATGTCAAAATTAGAAAAAAGCTTTTTCACTGCGTTGTATAAAAATATTTTGATGTCCATTATGTAATCCTACAGATAAATGACAAATATCTGTAGAGACTTTGTGTATTCGGGAAGGTTGAATGAAAACGGCCTGGAAATATTCTTATTCTCTATTAATTTTGTTCTCTATAATCTTAATAGTATCACAATTTTCACTGGCGATTAAACTATGATTTTTAAATTTTCCACAATGCAGTAAAATCGTCAAAAAATCAAATCTCATCGAATCAAATCTCATGAAGTTTTACTGTTACGTCGGACTAACTTTTAATTCTTTTAATTCTAAGTACGTAAATAATTTAAGTAAGTAAAGTAAATAAGTATCTCCATATAAATAATAATTTATATGGACGTTTTTGTTATGCAAGGTTTTTCATTAACTAACTAAACCAATACCGTACAGCAAACTTGATGATACTAATGGAAAAGGCTCGGAAAAACAATCGGTATTGCGCTTTATACCTTTCGATCGAATAGATTTTCTGCACTTATTCGTTACATATACATAATTTGTTCAGGTCGGGGCAACCGAGGACGAGATAGGTACATCAGTTGATCCTGATACTGAATAATGTGATTTTAATAAATTTACATATCTACATATTCTGGCCACGTTTAAAACAACCTAAATCATCTAGGAAAAAATCAGGTATGGTCTCGAGTTTGATTAGGTAGGTACTCTATTTTCACCCATTTTCTAACCAACACTCAAAATTAATTATTTGCTATCAGAAAAAAATAGATAAGTTTTTGATGAAAACTGCAAAACGTGAAATAGGTAAATTAAAATAATATGAGATTAGAAGTTACCTACTTAGAACACTAATATAAATGCAAATTCAATACAATACAATTACAATACAAATACAATTTTTATATTAACACAATATTAATTTGTTATGTAAGAAACTGTTATTAAATAAGTTTATCTAAAACCTTATAATATAAAACCTTGTTATTTTAATGATAGAGATATTAAAATAAATTTTTGTCTAAATATTGCAATCCTGTATAATAACTGTCATAACTTAGCATCCTACAACATCGCAAAATCAAGGACCATTTCAAACCCCTTCCACTCTCATCAAGCAACAACATACGTTTTCTATACACGCCTTCAAAAATTCGTAATATTTTTATTTTAGTAATATTTAATTAATAACAGTCACTCAGTCAATTAAGAGATCAAGAAATTTATTTATTCAACTTATTTCACTAACAGAAACTCTATCACGCCTACAGACGCTCTTAAACTTTGAGTCCCCATAAGAAAATAGGAACCCCTGCCAATTTGAGATCCTAACCTAACTAATATGGTCAATTCTGGACATTGTATTGCCTCAAATACAATTAATAGAACAATAAATTATGACCATAGTGGCGGCGCCACAATACAACACCATTTATCATCCCCCTCTGCCAAACAAAGAATACGAATGGCACACTGTAGAAAACAGAAAACGTAATATGAACGATAGTCCCCAAAAATCACTTGGCCTCATGGAACGAATCGGGACTATGCTCAACCTACTCACAGCTCTAGTCGCAAACAATCTATAGCACAAAAAAATCCTCAGAATATGCCATTGGAATGCCAATGGCGTGACACAACATAGACAAAAAATTGAAGCATTCTTAATAAACCAAAAAGTGGACATAACAGAAACCCATTTTACAAATAAAAGTTATTTAAAGTTACCGCATTATACAATAAATGACAGTAAGCATCCTGATGGAAGAGCACATGATGGGACAGCTTATGACTGCTGTCCCACCAAACATCAATCACTATGAAACAGCTAAATATGAAAAAAATATCTTCAGGCCATCAGTATTGTCACTGAGGAGTGGCGAGGTCCACTAAACTTAACTGCCGTATATTGCCGACCAAAACATACCATTAAAAAAAGATCAGTTTGAACATTTTTACCACACCCTTGGAATCCAATTCATTGCTGGTGGCGACTACAACGCCAAGCATACTAAATGGGATCCAGGCTTATAACTTCCAAAGGTATAAAGCTTCTTAAAACTATAGAGGCAAAAAATCTCGGTCACATATCCTCTGGAGAATCTTATGTAGATTCTCCAGAGGATATGTAATTCCTCTGGAGAATCCTCTGTATTCCTGGCCATGACAGGAATAAAATACCCGACCCAGTGGACCCGTAACAAAATTATAGCGAGTAACTACCTTACAGCCGAGTAACTACCTTACAGCCTCTTGTCTAGATCTCTCTTCGGATCACTCCCGTGCCACAGTCACACTTGGAACTCAAGTTATATGCAGGCTAAGACCTCCCTCCCTCCCTCTACAACAAGAGCACTAATTGGGAAATCTTCAGAACTCGATTGGACTAAGAGATATCTCTTGATATCCCACTAAAAACTTAAAAAGACATATGTGATGCAGCAGAGCACATAAATAAAGCCATACTCGAAGCGGCCTGGCAGGCTATGCCTGACCAGAAAAAACACAGAAATAATTAACTGCCCACTGATAATTAAAAAAGATCCCAGAGAAAAGGAGATATTTGCCAATTTTTAAATCATTTTCCGTTTATCACTTTGATGTCTGTGAAAAAGAAAGCATTAGAGCTTGAGGACTATAGATTTATTTAAACCTTTCACATTTTTTTGACAACGCGAAACCTAATTCTAGTCTAAATTTATCCAAAGTAACAAGAAGTCCCGTTAGTGATAAAAATAAACGAATTCTATGCTCATTACGAACTCGTAATTTGAAATCTATATTTAGCCGCCTAATCTTGGTGTTTGAGTATAGCGCTTCGCATGAATGGACTAAGGAGATACCTACGTCACTTTCGGAGCCAAATTCAGTATCTGGATACATACACGCTTAATATCTAAGCGGAAATTTGCAAATAGGTCAAATTTCACGAGATAATTTCATTAACCGGGTTTTTATGTCTATTATGGTTTCGGTTAATTAAATCATCTACACTCACTTCTTGTGTCATTTCTATTTTCGATTATTAAAATGTGAATTCCTTCAGATTATTTATCAATTAACGATATAATAATTTATGACGTAAAGTAAGTAGGTACTGCCAACAATAAAATAAAATCTCGTCTGAAACAGTCCAAAACTTTTCCTTTTCCCGTAAGATAAAATGTTCTTTCATTTCAATTCGGTCTTCGTTAAGACTGAATATTTCGTGTTTCATTACAACAAAGTAGACGTCCAATAAAATGGCTAAAAAAAGTTACATATATTTTCGTGAAAGCCTCACTAAATTAACAACTTTCGACGGAACGGCTGGCCTCTTATCAGTTCTCACATTATTTGTTAAATTATCTGTCTTGCTGCAGACATAACCTCCGAAATCCGCGCAAAATAAAAGACCCAACAAATTACACCGCTGCATTCATAAGGCCCGTTCACGGGATTCGATATTTGATAATAATTGATGGGATTAATCAACGGAGAATCGCGTGAACGTCCAACTGTGTTCTCGACGGGGTCCCATAGTTCGGAGGATAACAACGAAAGTTATGATTTTAATAAGGCCGCTGTAAGTTTTTCATTGCCATAGTGCATGATATTGACCATACAGCAAAGTGATGTATGGGACTTTGTTCTTTGTTTACTTACCTAGCTTGTAGCATGGTTAACCCCATTAATTACAAAAATAAATCGACCTAAATAAATAGATTTAAAAACTAAAAAACAACCTGTTAAATTATTTAAACGTTAGAAATTAGATTATTAATTCGTTACTTAGAACTTGTAATAATCTACATATATGTAGATTATTCGATTATATCACGAAATGACGCAGCTCACTTTCTTGATTTATCAGGAAAACAGTTTTAAGATTAATAAATTGTTTGAGGGCTTTGAAAAAAAATACTGTATTGATCGTTTTCCTTTTTTACTTAGTCAAAGTATAAGTAATTATAAGCTTGCAATTACCGTTAAGAAAGCACTAAATTAAGTTTTTTATTGCTTGGAATTTAGAAAAAAGTAAGTTACGCTCTGTGAAATTTGTAAATTTTGTAGATCTGTTGAAGAAATAAATGACTTACGCCAAATTAATAAGAAATACAAATACATACATTCAGGCAAATAATATTTTATTATTAAAGTTAAAAACATATAAATCAAGACAGCAATATAAATAATGTTACAAAACATTAACAAAATCATAATATTAAGAGGTAACGTAATACAAGTAACGTAAAACAACTTAATACAATGCATCTCTTTGTATTTTTAAATAGATGACAAAAATGAAAATATTCTTTGGCCTTTCAGAAAAGACGGCGTTTAAAAATAAACCAAATAGGTTGTTGCATGATGTTGCATTTTAATATTCATCCACATATAGGGTAGAAACTGCCTTCAACACGCCCGTCGTACCCTCAATATATTATTTGCAATAAACAAATATCGAAATCAATTTATTTTATTAACGGTAGAAGTGTCAAGAACAACCTTAATACCACTCAACCTTAAGTCCACTCAACTTATTAGAAACGTAGGTAACTACTATATAAATATAAAATATACCCTACTCTTAAACTTTTTATATAGTAAAATTGTTATATTCTTTCTGAAAATGGAAAGGAATTAAATAAAGTATTCTAAAAACAAAAAAACTTTTTTAACTAAATAGCTAGTTAATTATGTGGGAGGTTGAGGTAAAACTGCTGAAACTCTTTTAATTCAATAACAGGTTGACACCTTTACCGTGGGATGTTATATCACGGTATTTTAAGTCATTTAATTTACGTAAATCAGAGTTAAGAGACTTAAGTTTTAGCCCGTTTCATTCAAAACTTTTGCATTTTAATGACAATGTTTCATATTGAGTTTGAAGATGACTCGTTTTAATGTTCTTTTTTGGCTCCCATTTTATTACTTTTATTTCCATTATTTTAATTGACTACCCGAAATCAGAAATTTTAACATCTAGAATTTTGAGTTCCTTAGACACATTTTTAAAATAAAAAAATATGGTATGCTCCAAGGGATAAACCATGCTGTTTACTAGCTAGACGTATTATTGGGTACAGCTGGGCAAGAACAAAAAGATCACCTGCATGTGATATCGCTGTTGATATTGCGCTATGGCCTGAGTCACCCTCGTTTTGCCCATTAAAAGACTCAAAAAAAACGCAAAGAGATCTTTTTTATATTTGCACTGTTACAGCTGGAGTAATAGAATTTTTTCGTTTTTCCTGCGCCTCGATGAAGTTAAATATGAGTTAAATGTTGGAAAAAAATCACGTGAATTCGACGAGATGGAATCTACGTGTGATTCCATCTTTGATTTTAGTTGATTTTAGTATTGAAAATACTTCTGGTTGCGTATATGAGAATGCTAGTATGAAAATATAAATCATATCGGCTGGCGTTAATGTTTATAAACATTTAGGGACTGTGTGTGACTGTGTCACCGATCCGCCGCCTGTCAGCATTCATTGCATCATTCCCGATCGTGAAAGCTGCCTGGGTCACTTGGCCGCTAGTGTTTAATAATTATTGATCTTATGAATATTAGTTTTACCTGTAATGTCAAAACTGTTCAAGTATAAGTAGTAATTCCGCTAATTTTACTTGCCCAAAAAATAGTAATGACGTCGACAAAAATCATATTTCTTATACGGGGTGGTCACAAATTACAAAATCTCAAAAAATGTTTAGTTTTCGGGAAAACGCTATTATTTATAAAAGTTTTTGCTTGCCTAAAGTAATGTCGACAAAAATTATGTTTATTATACATAGTGGTAAAAAATTACAAAATTTTAAAATTCGGTAAGAGTAAAGTTTGTACTTTTTGATCACCACGTATAAAAAACTAATGATAATTTAGCCACCATTATGTTTTTATAGGGGATGATCAAAAATCACAAAGTTGACTCTTCGACAAAATACATATTTTTTATACAGTGTGGTCACAAATTACAAAATCTCAAAAAATGTTTAGTTTACGGGAAAACGCTATTATTTTTAAAAGTTTTTGCTTGCCTAAAGTAATGTCAACAAAAATTATGTTTATTATACGGGGTTATTATACAAAAAGAAAATGTTAATATTTATAAAAGTATATTTAAAAAAATATTTATAAATTTAAAAAATGTTATATTTATACTTGCCAAAAAATAGTAATGACGTCGACAAAAATCATATTATTTATACGGGGTGGTCACAAATTTCAAAATCTCAAAAGTAAATTAGTTTTCGGGAAAACGCTATTACTTATAAGTTTTTGCTTCTCGACAAAAATTATGTTTATTATACGGGGTGATCAAAAATTATAAAATCCTAAAAATCCGTAAGAGTAAAGTTTGTACTTTTTGATCACCACGTATAAAAAACTAATGATGATTTTGCCATAATTATGTTTTTTATACGGGGTGATCAAAAATCACAAAGTTTACTCTTACCAAATGTTAAGATTTTGTAATTCTTAACCACCTTGTATATACAACACAATTTTTGACAAAGCCATCACTATTTTTAGGCAAACAAAAATTTTTTTAAAGAATAACATTCATTCGATAACAAAAAAAATGACTGTAATTTTTGACCACCCCATGCAAGATAACCCGTTTAAAACGACAAGACCTTCAGGGTCAAACGACCAAAATATCATAACACAACTGTGTTTTATTTTTATTCAATTCACTTGAGAAATTTTTACCAGTTGTGTCTGGTATTTTCAATACGCCTGCGATACTTGCCTAAGATGCAAGATCTCTGATTTTTTTTAACGTCAATGTACGATATAAGTTATCATCAAGCATCGAGTTATTGAGGAAAGAAATCAGGAATTATCCGATCATCAGTTTCAACATACAGCAATATTCCGTGCCCTTGGCGAAGCCTCATATCCGATTAGTTCAAATGCACCATTCGTTAAAATAACTCATCATCAGATACCTACCCGGTACACACAAAACAAATTACCTACCGCGTTATTGAATACGGATTAACTAAAAATACCATTATTCCGAGTAAATTGTGAGTTAGTTCGCGGTGCGGGTTAACAAGGGTCATTAGTGGTATAGACCACCGTGATGTTCGCTGACGGCAACGCAATATGTTATCTAAATAAATCTAAACACTACATTTGCTATGTCAATAAACGAGGGTATAGGTTTTCCTCGATCAACCGCAAAGTTAAAGTAAACTCCCGAGGGCGATAACGGGCATAGAGGCGCATGTGATAATATAATTTAATGCCACCAATTAAACTACAGGGTATATAATATCAAAAATACTTGGGAAGATCTTCATATTTTACCCGAGAAATGGAGAAGTGCAGTTGAGGAGTTGAGCAAGGGTATCATTACATTGCAATCGCTGTCTTTGGTTATTAATTTACGTAAGAAAACTAATTGACTTTCTGCATACTTATAGGTTATAGGGAACTCGGAACATAACGTCATCAACTGACCAGCGCACATTGATGCCAAGTCTGTCAAACTGCAGTAAGTGTTAAAGAAAATTGATTTGTATTTTGAGGTTATGGGGGAGTAAACAAATTCTTGAAAAATTAAATAAGATGTAACTTATTTATGACCCATTTTCTTAAGAGATAATTATGTAACTGACTGAAATAGAAATTTAATTTAGTTACAGCTAGTTAATTATTAGGGTACCTATGTCAGTAATAATGATAAAATGAATACCATTTATCATGTCATATCGGTGGTTAAAATCTTTTAATAAAAATATTATTTTGCAGTCTTTAAAGTCAAGTTCGAGGTCACATGATGTACCTATTGTAAAAGTTTAATATAGTATAATATGTACTTACTCCTTTTGTACATATCATAAAGAACTTTCCGAATTTCACTAATCAAGCGTTACAGTATTGGCGACCCTTTTAGTATAAGTGCGTTTTTCTTAATTGAGATATCAGTTAGTTATTTTTCACTGCTTGTGAAATCTTACTAAACGTAGACAATAGTTATTTGTTAAGAGCGCAAGGTACTGCATTGCCGCTTGCGAAAGAAAAATTTTTTCAAAAGCGGCAATGGCAGTTTGTGCTCGTAATACATACAACATTTTTTCTACAATCGCTTAATACAGTAGTAGTATTGTATGTTTGACATATGTTTATATATGAACCGATTTGTATGTATTTGTAAGTTTTTTTTGTTAGCTACATTTCTCATGCGTCATTTTTGACTGACAAGCGCCTGCTAAGGAATTTATAATAAAGAAGCGAGCGGGAATTGATACTATTGCCGCTTTAAAGCGACAATAATGTCATCATCGGAAATGGCGTACTTTGCGTTGAGAATTGAAAGCGCAAAAGCCTACTATTGAGGCGATTGTAGAAAAAGGTAATAGTGGCTAATTATTTTCACGTCTGTCTCAAAATGCTCTATCAACTTAGCTATAAGCTCCTTGCAGCGGCTAGTCGACTGCTTCGACATTATCGTATTATAGATATAAATCTAACTGTAGTATCTTTTGTGATCAATCACATTATAGGGACAATCACATGCTTTGTAAACAGTTTAAATCATGTTTAAATATAAGCAGAACTATAATAATTGACAAATCGTAGCGTAAAGGGTACATATACAAAGTGTAGGTAGGTATTAATGTCAAGTGTCGAACAAACCGTGGCAACCTCACAAATTTTCGGACGGTGGCCAACTGTGCTGACTCATCTTATTAAAATTCCGGGGATGTTGGGGCTATACATTGGCATTGTTGATACTGTCTCCTTTTGTCACTGATGACGTCCAATGGCTTTTGTTTTAAAATCCCTATACTCGTAAATTACTGGGCAAAAGTTCCGAGAAACTTGGAGTCAACATCTTGAATTCAAACTTTTTGTTGCCTTAGTCTTAAAATATTGACAATTTTCACACCAGATCATCGGTTTGTCATATCATATCATCGGTTTGTCAACGACCAACCATCATAATAAATATTATTTATTATTTCTGTGACAACGGAGGTTGGTGTAAATTATCTTTTGCAACTAAAAATGTTAAATACGATTGATTATGTTTTTATTTTTCAATTTTTTTTGCACCTTCTGAACAGCTTTTGATTTTTTTAATGCATGAAACCATTTTTACACGTCACTGGCGTTCATAATTTTTATAATGTAATTTTTTTAATCTCATCGCATTTTAAACTGATATGATTTCGAGGTCCTTATAAAATATGGAATTTCATAAAAAAAATCATATTTATAATAAAATAATCTTTCTATGGTTGCTTAAAATTGCTACATTATTGGTAAAAAATCTGATTTTTCCCAATACTACTACCCTAAATTCACCCCCTGTTAAACACGAAAAATAATGCAAACAATTATTAGATGCCAATGGGGAAGATATGCTTTATAAAATTTACAACTCCACGATTGACAAAAAAATGTGTCAATCATGGCAAATTTGATTAAAAAATAACGGTATAAATCACGGGTATACTCACAGTGTCATGCTCGCGCCAATATATCCTTGGCTGTGTACACGACCTCGTTAAAAGGGGTCCGAGCGGGATTATTGTTCGTTACATACTAATATCTATGTAGGTCAAGACCGCTTCCTAAGGGGTAGGCCACGAGTCTTACGCAACTCTCTTCAGAAATGCGGATAGCGTCACGTGATTTAGGCGAACTCCCCCGGTCTCGGCTGTATTTTACTTTCTTCTATCTCTTGAGTTATACATTATTTACTTAGCAGAAGTAGTGTAGAAGTAGTGTAAGATGTCATATGAAATTGGGAAATAATTCGGTTCGTATTCGTCATTCTACTTCTCCCCAAAGGTTTTCTATCGGGTCCAAGTCGTGGGATTGCGCAGGTAGTCTAAAATTCCAATATTGTTCTGCCTGAACCACTCTTGCACATTATTGGATGTGTGCTTCGGATCATTCTTGTGTTCCAAAAATGAACCGTAGGAGCATTTCCCATTCTGCGAAAGGAAGCATAATATTTTCTACATTAATATTTCTGTACATGAACCGATACATGAACCATTATCCCATCGATCAAGTGTAGAGGACCCCCCAGACCCAGATGAAAAGCAAGCCCACAATACAACACTACCTTTGCCATGGTTTCGTACTAGAGGTCTTACAGGTCATCTAACTCGCCTCATGCCATATGAATAATTAAAAATATTATAACGTCTTTCATTACTAAAAAGAACCTTTTTCCAGTAAGCAGCAGTCCAGTCAATATGCCTTCGTGCAGATGCACGCCTAGCACGATTCGGATTTAATCTGACTTCCACGGATCGTTTTCAGAAATGCGTTTTGTCAACCTATCTGCGCATACATTTGTTTTTCTTGGCCTACCAGACTTGGGAATAGTATCTAAATTATAACCATCGAACAATATCAGCTTCCTTTTCTCCATCTTGTAAGGCTCTTAGAATTCGTGGTCGTTAAATATTTGAATGCAGCAATTCTTTTTCCCTTTTCCAGAAATAAGTACTTCTCTGAACTGGCGTTATCAAAGTTGCAAGCTAGGATTTACTCCCAAAAACCACTACACAAATGTAATAATAGTTATTTATGCAACAAGTGCAAAAAGTAAATGTTTATTACACGCGACGTAAAATCGTCTGACAACACACACACAACGTTCTTACACAACGTCTGTAGAGTGCAATAAACATTTTTTGTACGAGTTGCACACAATATTTTTTCTGCGTTCATGCAAAAACCAAAAAATGTTTAATTTACGTGGCATTAATATAATGACATTAGGTGACATGTCATGATCTTTATATCAAAATACTGTAGAAGAATGACAGATGAGTGCAATAAAATTTTTATTACACTTGTGCAATAAAGAAACATTTTGTGCATTAAATATAGTTCAATAAAGTTTTGATTTTTGCATGAGCGTAGAAAAAATGTTTTTCTACGTTTTCTACGGTTCTTTATTGCACTAGTGCCAAAATTTTTTATTGCACTCATCTGTCATTCTACTACAGTGTCTTAACATACAGATCATGACATGTCACCTAATACCATGACATTAATGCGTCGTAAATTAAAATAAATATTTTTTGGATTATTGTATGCAACTCGCACAAAATAAATAAAGTAAATTTACTTTAAAGTAAATACTTTAAAGTAAATAAAGTATAATAGCACCAGCTGAAACCTACACCATGTACCTACTGGTGTTACGGTCAACAACGAATGGATCAGGTTTAAAAAAAATTGCACACGCGAGCCGCTGCTAAAAATATCAGATATATTTTATTATTAATGCACGCTTGGCTTGCTAATTGCTTAATGACTCGTATCGGTGCATTTAATAGCCATCCGGTCCATCAATTGTGCAATATTCGACTAAATAAAACTCATTATAATCATCGTCGTCGTCTTGTTTCGAATTTCGAAAGATACCTCTTTGAAAATCACTACGTTTCCGAGTCACCGCCGGCCGGCGACACTAATCAGAAGAGTATTTAAATCAATACTCATAGATTTCACTTTTCAGCCCGGCTGACAACAGATTCAATTAGTTTTGTCTGAAATCTCAATGCTCTAACGAAGGGAACAGTTATAGGGTTCGGCACGTGCACCAGTATCGCTTTCCTCATTTACTATCTCTCGTATCTCGCTGGTTTTTAAGTGGGCACCCATTGTTTGTGCTCGGCGGCGTATCACTCACCTCGGACCGTTGGGATTTATGATTTAGTACAGGTGAAAAAAGTTTAAACGTACGGGCTTGATCCTATACAAGGGTGAAATTATTAAGCTGAAAACTCGCAAAACTATACCGAGCACGTAAAATAATTGTTTGGTTATTATCTGGCATGGAATTCGGTGAAAATTTATTTTACAGTAACACCAGGAATGTATAACATTGATTATTATGCTCTACAGGTATCAGGTATGGGCAATTTTTTGGTAGGGGTCCGAAACCGTCCGAATAGAAAAATTTAGAAAAAATTGTTAATATATTATTTATTTAAAATAGAGACATGGTACAGATATGTAAGTATACATATTGTTAATATTAAAATAAAATAATAAAACTAAAATTATTCAAATTCCATAAAAAAAATTCTTATAGTAGTTATAATGGTTTTTTGTTATTACCTTGGTTGTCAAAGTTAATCCTTGGAAAAACAGAAACACTAACACTCGCGAAGCGCACTATAGCACGTAGATCGTGGACCTCTGCTGGTGGAATGCGGCAACTCCAAAAACTCCGACACCCTCCTTCTTGTTGGAATAGTTCAAAACAATTTACAGCCAAGGAACAGCAACAAATCTCATCGGATTTATGAGAACAACTTCTTTGAAATATTATTATTTTGTAGAAATAATAGTAAATATAGTCATACATAGTGGGCCGGATTTAATTTGCGTATACAGAAATCTTGTAAACCACAATAGATATAAAGTTATTACAAAGATTTTCCTACGAGTTTCGAAAATATCCAACAAAATATTAAAAAGCACATTTTCGCTTTTTACGTATGGCGTTGTTTGTATAAAAGTTATACAAAAACCTTGGAACGTTTTTGTTGTAAATTAAGTTCCCTATAACATGCCTTTATAAAATTATTTATATTATGGCGTTTTTCTCTTCAGGGCCACCCTCATTTATTTTTTTTTAAATACGGGCCTGCTTTTTTGATATCAATTAATCATAGCCTGGGTAAAATCGCAGTATACATAATAATCAGTAATGACGGCACCTTATAGAAAAGTAAAAGTAGAACGACGCCATGTTCGCAGGATATAAGTCAGGTACGGCTTGGCCACAATATAATTAAACGACAGAACCGTATTCAATAAATCTTGTCTAAAAATGTCGACAAATTTCGACTGCAACTTAACAGACAAATTATTAAACGAAATAATAGTAATATTTTGTTAATTCCCAGGATTACTTTGTGCACAAAAAACATTTTGATAAGAGGAGGTCATTCAAATTTGCTATTTAATACAGTCTTGCGAATAGCGCGATTGATTATTTTTTAACATACTAAGTACGCATTATAAGTGTCTTTTGCCGAATTCTTTATTTTGTCAGCGAAACAAAGGCCATGATATTTTTGCGATAACTAAAGCAATAGAGATAACTAAAAATAAATCAATAGTAAAGAAACATTTTTACAAACTTTACTTTTTACAAACTTTATTTAAATGCTCTGAAAAGAAGAAAATAAACTAAAATTAAATTAAACCCATCAGTTTTTTACATTACGCAATTTATATAATATAAAAGCTTGTCGCGAGATTTACCAGTGTAGATAAACAAGAATACACTATGTACTAAAAATGGATTCATTTTTAACAGAGTCAATTATTAATTGATTATTCATCATAAAATAATTTCATTTATTGGACTAATAATTGATAGAACAGTTTGAACAATTACTTCCAGCATAAAATCCCGAAGATGTTCCATGTTGCTCCTGATCAGAAACGTTAGATATTTCTTGAAAAGTTGTTTCCAAAATTTTATCAGATATTTTAATTTGTTTGGAAGAAGATGGACAATTCAATATTTGGTTAGAAATCTCAATTTTGTTATTCAAACTATCTTCTATGGTTTTATGGATGTACTGTTGCCCCCTGCATTGGCCAGAAGAGTTACAGAGCTTCTCCTGTAACAGTGACCTGTGTAGCTCTTATAAATGTCTTTTCCAAGCCATTTTGCAATCAAGCTGGGAATTTCTCCTATTTTATTTATCCCCATGTGTTGATTAATACATTTTCCTCTCGTATATTTCAAAAATAATCTGTTACTTTTTGTATGAGGTGGCCGTAGTGCTATACTTGCGGTATATCTCAATATAATCAGAATTTGAAACAGTAAACGTTCTTGCGCAATAGGTCTTCGTATCAGGTATGTTAACAATCAATATGGATCCAGCATCTTCAATGGCATCAATAGTTATATGTAATAATTCTTCACGGCGACAAGCACCGCTGATACCCAAAATTAGGACAACCTACAAATAAAAAATATTGAAATTACTACTAATCTTACAAAATTATGATTATATCTGTACCTTATAAAGTAAATTTGTTTCGTTATCAGCATCTTGAATAAATTTATTGATATCATCCCTTGATAAAACTTTAGATTTCTTTCCTCGGTATCCGACGCTTTTGTTCTTAATGAGCGGGACCAATTTTGAAAACTACCTTATATCAATATTTTTCTTAACATTCAATGTACTTTTCATCATTGAGTAGACACTCCATAACGTAGGAGGTTTTATAATTTTTTATTTTTCCTCAAAATAGCATATAAGCACATTTTCAGAAACCTTTTCTACATGTTTCTTGTCCCACCATTCACGAAATTGGTCATATGTTTTCTCATATACTATTTGGATTTGTCGGGTAACATATTAGATACTATTGCATTTGCTTTCTCAGATATATCTATCTGAGAATCATAATCAACATCCATCTTCTTGAAAATAACTTGAAATTGAAGCAACTACGAGCAAACACAGTCAAACAGTCAAACACGCGGTGTGCCAACAAACCGTTTCTATAGTAACGACACAGAAAGAACACTGGGTGCTGTGAAATTGTATTGGAAGTATTGATAACATTAAGGATAATATTTATGGAAAAGAGAAGTTTTGTTTAGTTATTTTGGACTTATTTTTTTCAGACAGGAACATTTTTTTAATACGATTTTACTGAAAACATTGAACAATATTTTCAAGACAACAGTCGTTTAAAAGCGATAACTTATCGGGACAAAAAACCACGTCAAGATGTATTGGAAGTATTTATTTTTAATATATTTTACACGATGTAAATTCACATTAACAGTTGTACAAAAAATGTTGTTTGTATTTCGTGTATAAAATTCGTATTTTCATGGCACATTCGACAGATTTTTTTAATTAAAAAATTAACACTCATGTGCCATTAAAAAAACATTTACGCACTCATTTTACGCACTTAATACAAAAATAACTATTTTGTAAAATAAAGTTTTTTTTGACAGTTGTACAAAAATAATATGTTTTTTATAAAACAGGTAAATCTCGCGACAAGATTTTATATCATATAAATTGTGTAATGTAATAAATTCATGAATTTAATTTAATTTTAGGAAACGTCTTATTTTTCACAACCAGTTACGAAAAGTAGAATTTTACGCAACTGGTTTTATAAAGTTTATTTCATAGATGGTTATTTGGACCTGACAAGCTATGAAAGTGACAAGCTGCCACACCGTTACAACACAACCTACTGGATTATTTTTTAACGTATAAAATCGGAGTTTTCTTCTCATAGGATATAAAATTGGTCAAAACTAGAAAAAATCTTGTATGAAACACGTTGGGAAACACTATTTTGTATAACTCGCATCTTTTCTGCGGAACTCGCTAGCGCTCGTTCCGCAGAAATCTGCTCGTTACACAAAATAGTACTTTTTCCAACTGGTTACATAAGTAGCTATTAAAGTTTATATTCGTCTCTTTAGAGTTTAAATAAAAGCTTGTTTTATAAAATGTTTTTTTTACCACTAATAGTAAATTTAACCCGGATTTAATACAAATTAAATCCGGGCAACCCTGTATAGTGCTATAACTCTAACTAATAAGAAGCTTGGGGGGGGGGGTGCCTAATTTAGGAAGATATCTTTTTTCCTGGGCGGCCGGCAAATTAATAATATGCCACCCCCCTCTCCCCCACACGTCTTCTAGGCCAATGCCATTTGTGGTTAGAATGAGGGTAGAACTGTTATTAAATATATTATTATTACTATTAATTGTAATTACAACGGTAACCGAAAAAGCTCCTGTTTGAAAACTACTTCGAGGCAGTTAACCTAACGATTGTATTTGTATAATGAAGGTCGTTAATATGCCCAGTAAGCAGCTTTTCTATAATAGCACCGCCTTTACATCCGAAATGTTTAAACGACTATATCGAGTAACTTGTGACATCACCGTATTAAATTTATGATTCGTATCGATGTTCCACCCAATAAAGAAGTAATAAGAATAATACCACCGGAGCATAAAAAGACAGTCCCTCTCGAACCGTGATTACAACAAGGGAGTAAAGATGTGAGAGGTATTTGATTGTCCATTTTTTTTAATGAAAGGGCCGTATATAAAGCTTGACCCAAATGGAGCGCTGAACGCCCGTCAAAGGGAGACGTTCACGTGAAAGTTAATAACGTGACAAGCCTCGCGACACATGTTTAGCTCTGTTAAGACCCACATTATCGCATTGGGAGTGTTTGAGAAGCGGGTAATCTTCGATCTGCTCGTAAAAAAGCTTTCAGATACTTTTCGACCGGGAATATCGAAGTGAGCAGTAATTATCGGGATTGATCGGAGGCCTGTTAGGATACTGAATGGTGATATTTTACGACTGCTCAGAAGTAAAATCGACAATTAAAATTCCATACTTATTATGCGGCAGCACCAGCAGCAGCATCGACGTTTATGTGTTTGTTTTCACTGTATGGTTTTACAAACACCGAATAAATATGTATAAGCGCTGTTCAAATGTTATTATTGCAAATTATTTTTATGCCTCACCACACACGCGACCACTGTATTGACTTACTGATAACGACAATAAATAACAGCAATGTGCTGATAATTTCGCAAAAGTGGGTCAAACGTTCAAGATGTATAGTACCTAATATAAAAAATATCCACTTTTTCATTGATGTGAAATTTTGCAGTCATTACTAAAAAACGCGACGTCTGGTGTTTGTTTAATATTGTATATTGATAGTATATTGAGAGAAAAAAATCAACAAATAATTTCAAGATTTTTGTGAAATTTGACTTCCGTATGTGGTGATAAATCTGTTGGGGGGGGGGGTAATGCGCAGGTCGTAATTTAAGAGAAACAAAAATTAATTAGCGAATATTTTTGCCTTCGACCAGTATATTGAAAAAAAATAATAATTAATTTGTAAGATTTCAGTGAAAGTAGTTTTACTTCCGTAATTGGCGATAAATCTGTTGGGGGGTATTGCGCAGGTCATAACTTAAGAAAAACAAAAATTACCACCTTCACCACAAAAAAAGGCTGTGGCTCCAAGTAAAAAATTTCGGCGACACAACGAAATGAGTTGAATACCTCGATTTTCTGTACCTACTTGGCGATTTTTTTTGCCCTCGACCGGTATATTGAAAGAAAAAATCAAAAATTAATTTGTAAGATTTTAGTGAAATTTTACTTCCATAATTGGTGATAAATAAGTTGGAAGGTACTGCGCAGGTCATAATTTAAGAAAAACAAAAATTACCACCCTCACCACAAAAAAAGGCTGCGGCTCTAAGTGAAAAATTTGAGCGACACAACGAAATGAGTTGAAAACCTCGATTTTCTGTACCTACTTAGCGATTTTTTTTGCCTTCGACCGCTATACTTATTGAAAGAAAAAATCCACAATTAATTTGTAAGATTTTGTAGAAATTTTACTTCCCTAATTGGTCATAAATGTGTTGGATGGTACTACGCAGGTCATAATTTAAGAAGAACAAAAATTACCACCTTCACAACCAAAAAAGGCTGCGGCTCCAAGTAACAAATTTCAGCGACACAACGAAATGAATTGAAAACCTCTATTTTCCGTACCTACCTAAAGAATTTTTTTGCCCTCGACCGGTATATTGAAAGGAAAAATCAACAATTAACTTATAAGTTATAATGGTTTTAATGAAATTTTACTTCCATAATTGGTGATAAATATGTAGAGAGGTACTGTAATTAGCATAATTAGGTACCCAATTAGCTTTTTTTAGGTACCCAATATTGAGAGAAAAAAATCAACAATTAATTATTTATTAGTTAGTGAAATAAGTTGAATAGATATTATTTTTTCCGACAGCAAAAATTAATTACAACATCATCAAAATAAAAATATCACCAATTTTTGGAGACGATATTTGTATAAAAACGCATATTGTTGCTTGATCCAATCGTTCAAAGTGGAAGGGATTTGACATAATAATTAAATTTTGCGATGTTGTCGGGTGGTAAGTTATGACAGTTATTATAAAGGATTGTAAAATTTAGATAAAAGTATATTTTAATAAGAACGCAATCTGTATCATTAAAATAACAAAAAAAAATTAAAACTGAAGAGGTACTATGAGGCTTTGAATAAACTTATTTAATAACAGTTTCTTGTTTCTTACATAATAATTCATAGTGTTAATATAAAAACCAGCAATATTTGTGGCAACATCGCTAAATTTGTATTTATGTTCGTGTTCTAATTTCTAACCTCATTTTATTTTTATTTGTTTCATGTTTTGCAGTTTTCATCACAAAATTATCTATTTTTTTTCTGATAGAAAATAATATATTTTGAGTGTTGAGTAGAAAATGGGTGTAAATAGAGTAATCAAACCTGGCAACTAGGAGCCATAAGTAATTTTTTCTTAGACGTTTTAAAATGTTTTAAACATGGCGAAAATAGCCTAAGCTCTGGCCACTTAAAATCTTTTCAGTTTGATGACAACTTAAATTTATTAAAAGCACATTCATTATTCAGTATCATGAACTGATGTATCTTGTACTTGGTCGCCCTGACCTGAACAGACTATGCATATGCAAGGAATAAGTGCAGAAAATCTATTCGATCGACAGGTCGAAAAAGTCGTTCCCACAAGTATCATCAAGTTTGCTGGTCTGCTTAGTTAGATAGTGAAAACCCTTGCATAACAAAAATATTCATATAAATAATAATCCAGTACTCATCTACTTACCGGATTATTATTTATATGGAGATTTCCACATTTTCGCCCTATTTCTTCAATTTTTTTTAAATGCTGCCTCACATTTTTCTACTTAATGTTTATTTTTTATATAGGTATTATAATAAAATAAAAGTGTACACAGTAGCTGTATTATTACATCATTTACATAAAAAATCGACAAACTTTGACCAAAATAGTGATAAATAAATAAATAAACAACCTATCGACAATCTCATAACATAACCTTACTTTTTTACGTTTTTACATCTGGCACTTGCGCGCTTGCATAAAAAATGTTAAAACTAATCGTCGACGTACGTTCACGGAAAATCACTCTTTTGAAGCTCCCATAAAAATACATGGCAGTCAAATTTGTACCTAAACACATTTCAAATCTCCCGCCCGGATTTTCCTAACTTAAAGCTAAAGCGCTTCCGTGAGTGACGTCAATGGTTTGACATGAAAATGTAGCGGTTGAAACCAACTCACAACGTATTAAAATCGCAGCTTCGAGAAAATATGGCCTAAATTGTATTTACATGAACCGCCGGCACTCAAAATTACCTGTTGCTGAATCGTCATCCCATTCACCAGAAAATTCAGTTGGAAACAATAATCTCGACAATAATTGTAGCAAATAAAGATCTGCAAAATCCCCTTTTGTTTCAGGCCCAACGTCTGCCGATCGAGGACGAGAAACTACTGCTGCCCTGGTTGGCAGAGGCACAACCAGCTGGGATTATGCATAATACGTAAGTGTCTGCTCCCCGTCTTTGGCGACATCCCCTGACGACGTATTTTATTTCTAGCTGTGTGTTCGAGGCCGTGCGGCACCGGCCAGTGTGTTTCCCCCAACATCTGCGCGTGCGAGGGAGGACAGAGGGCGCCATCTTGCAGACAAAGCTACAAGCAGATACAAGGTGAAATTGAGCGCGGCTATAAATCGCGGCCTTTGAACTGAGGAGGTTTGTTATTTTTTTAGGGACCGACGGAAGGTCCTGCCGGGCGATTTGTATGAACGGAGGCACCTGCGTGGAGGGAAAATGCGTTTGCGCCGCGGGATATAGCGGAGAATTCTGCACAGAACGTAATTTTTATTTTCTCTAAACAATGGGAACTTGAAAACCAACAAATTGCCGCTTTCAATCGACGTCACTTGTTCTTGTTTGATATATTTTCAGTAGTCTTATTATTTTTACACCATTTGCACAACTGTAGCTTAAAAATGTTTAGGGGTGAGTGGGGTACACTCGGCAGTTTACCTTAAAATTCGTATATTTCTGAAAATTAATCTAAAACTAAGTCAATATTTTTCCATATACTTTCTAGAAACTAAAACTATAAAGACCACTATTAAATATTTTTTGCATTATCACTTTTTTAACAATTTTAGTAAGCTAACCAATTTGCCGAAGGCCCCCTATCACTGGGGTAGTTTCGTCTGTCTGTTAGTTTCATTTCGTCTATCTGGGTATATTCATCACTATGCATGCATACATTCAAAAAACAATGACAGACAAGTGGAAACATCATATTTTATTTACTTTTCTTTATTTATTATAATAAGTATTTACTTGACAACTAGTTTCTTGAAATCATTGTTAAAGGAAAATGTGGTGGAAGATCTAGCCGTCCCTTTTAGTCATTTCGATAGACATCATTTTGCTATTACATCTGTCGAATTATTATTATTATTATTATTATTATATAGATTATTACTATCTGTCGGCTACTACTTCTGCTCTGTCTTCCACAAGTGGAAAATCAAATGCATGACATGTAATTGTAAGGGTCTCTTCTTTTCTTAAACATGTCAAAATTTTGAGTATCAAGGGTTGATTTGTATTCTGTAAGATATTTTTTTACAATCTGGCGTTTGTTGATTTTTAATTTTCCATTTCAATAAATCATTTTAGCTGGTGACACCCATAATAACAATAATTTTTATTGTTCAAATACATATTACTTTCAGCTATTTGTTTGGACCCATGCAAGAACGGTGGTCGCTGTATTGGCCCTGACCGATGCGCATGCGTGTACGGCTTCTCTGGAAACCACTGCGAGACAGGTAACTCCCACAAATACCCGTTTACTAATAATCATTCCTTCTCGCACCCTGTTAGATATTTAATACATGTACTTAGATTACAGGACTGGACCTTGCTACACAGGCCATCGGGCAACATTATGCGTGAACCAGCTAGATGGGGTAGTCTGTACGAAGACTTTGTGTTGTGCCACCGTTGGTAAGGCATGGGGTCATCCATGTGAGCACTGTCCGTCTAGATTGGATTGTGATGTAGGGTTCTTGAAGAATATCAAAACTGGGGAATGTGTAGGTGAGTAAAACTACAACGTTCATGGTAACATCATAAATGAGTTTTCAAATTTGTCTCAAAATTTGCTCTATTTATACATTTTGCACTATTGCCGCGGTATGTGGTCGGGCATTATCCTGCATTAATATAAAATTATTGCCCACCAACGGTGCATAAGGTAAGACATACTGCTGTAAAATGTCAATGTATATTCGGGCTGCCATCGACTGTCTCGGTAGAAAACATGAAGGGGTGTCTTTTCATTTGTTGAGATTCCTCCCCACACCATAACCGAACCACCACTAAAACATACACATTCTGTTATTAAGCTCTGACTAAACCTTTCACCAGTGCCTCTCCGTACTCTTTTTCTTCCATGCACCATGTTAAGACAAAACCTTGATTCATCTGTAAACATTACATTCGACCATTCATGAATTGTCCAT
Source organism: Tetropium fuscum (assembly GCA_964058915.1). NCBI lineage: Eukaryota > Metazoa > Arthropoda > Insecta > Coleoptera > Cerambycidae > Tetropium > Tetropium fuscum. Next base: position 75,200 of record CAXKVY010001495.1, read on the forward strand.
AATTTTCAACGAAATTTCTTCGAGCAGCACGATGTACAGGCAATAATTTAGGACCTCTTGCAGGTCTCCTAGCTTTTAAATTAACTTCTAACAGACATCTACATACCGTCTGCTTACTTACTGTAACACCACGAATTTGGCGAAGATTTTTCTCAACATTAACGCAGTATTTGATCGATTTCGTAAAATCCGTAATCTCAAGAAGCGATCATCTCTTGGAGAAGTTTTTCGAGGGCAACCAGAACCCACCCTCCGAGTGCTTCCTATTTGTCCGTACTTGCGGATCGCTCTACGAGCAGTCACTTCATGAACTCCCACTGCACGAGCGGCGTAACGTTTACTACGTCCGTCGTTTACTAATGCAACTAATCTTGCTACTTGTTCAGAGTTTATTTGAGGCATTTTACGTAACAGTCTCTAAAACGTTTTTACTGACACCTAATGACACAACAATAGAGTGAAATCGTGAGTAATTACTATGACAACGGTAACTGTTTTTTCATAGACAATGTGATCCTATAATAAATTTAATGTGTGGGATAAACGAAAGGTTTCTGCAAAAAAGCTGTAATTTGGACAATTTTAGAGATAGAGCAGTGAATAAAAAAATTAAATGCTCGTAAAAGAAGCGGCTTTCATATAGAGTGTAACCATTTTCGATACCATTACTTGATTAATACACAGGGTGAGTTAAAAACTAAGAAAAAAACATGGTTCGAGGTTTTCCACTACGATCTAGGAGGCTTTGAGAGAATTTTCACCTCTTTAATTTTTTTTTGAAAGACAAGATAATTACCTACCAACCAAAAAAAATAAATCAAAAGTCGGTCCATTCGTTCAGAAATAACAAGGTTTCAAAGTTGCAACCAAAATTAAGTGCGTCACTTTTTTCGGAACTGAATGATATCGTAGATAATTATCAAAGAAACTATATAACAATTTTATGAGGAGATTTAACAGCTGCATTATGTGACCATGAAGCTCAGTTTCTAAATTTTATTTTTCACAAAAAAATACGCTGTAAAATCCATGTAAAAAATAAACAGACAACATTCGAAAATATTTCCAAATTTTTATAATTTCCGATTATACCAGAAATTGACAGCAACTTTGTTATTTTAAATCACCGCACTTTCTTTACATTTCTGGTTTCCCTATCAATATTAAGGGTAAGTCTGATATTTTTTCTGAACTCTGCATTTACTGAGACCATTTATTGCAGTTATCATTTAGCAATAAGCTATCAATTGATAGCTTATTGCTATCAATTAGTTTTGATACCATGATATAATGATACCATGGTTTAACAAGTAATCAACCAGCCAGAGGAAAAAATTTAAGCCTTAGGTCAGAAGACTGAGCCGGCCAATCCCATGGTCCTAAGCATGATGCTAGTGGTATGAGGGGGAGAACCACCAGCCAATTAGTAATCATATATCACTAGCTCATTCAAGAGTGGTAACAGTGCTTAACACATATTTTGAGAATCCTTAGTTACGAAGTTTAATACCATGGGGCCCAGCTTGATTCCCAGATATGATGCCGTTAGATTTATTGCTTGGTGGTTCTTTAAAAAGCCTCAGTTCATAAAACCCCATTACAAAACTTTGCATATTTGCCGAAACAAATCATTACGACAATATTTGTCTGTTTGTGAATCAGATAGAAATTATATACATGATAAAAAAATAATAAATTATATAGTTTAAAAAACACGCTTTAGAAGGAAACCGAATTAGAAGTAAAAAATAATGTTTAACTACTAAGATTAAACAAATAGCTACTACAATTAATTGCGATAAGTAAATTCTATATTGTGGCGAATGCGCCAATGTAAGACATATTTTTTTGTATTCTGGTTTTTGTTGATTCTGGTGAGGACATTAGGATAAAGTTATCAAATCATTATATTTTCATCGGTCCTTGATAAGTGTACAAAGTTTCAGTTTAATCTGCCGTTTTGAAGTGGGTGAAAATCTCGTTCAAATATTGCGTTCCAAGATACATACAAACATACAGGTGAACCTAATAAAAGTGTGTTAAAAATAATCTTTCCAATATTAAAACTTTAAAGCTTTACTTTTATCCGAAAAAAGATACCATGTACAGGGTAAGTCTCTTAAGATTGACACCCCCCTTATCTCACTTATCCTTTGCCGATTTAACTCATTCAAAAAAGGAGTGGACGCGGTTTTTGATGAATTTTTATAATCTGAGCACGGATATTAAAAATCTCGTAAGATATACAGGGTGGAAAATAAAACATGATTTTTTTAAATGGAATACCCCGTATATTTTTTTACCAAAATAATGTCCTTAATTTTCTGAATAAAAAAATATCTAATTGTTATATAATCACCATCTGTTCGTGAGATATTACTAAAAACTTATCACATTACGGGTGTCAATTATAAAATAAGAACATCAAGATACCTCTGGAAACAATGCATATTTGCATTGTTTATTTGTTGACAGATGTCATCCAGTTTTTTGTGAGATAGTAGTTCACTCTCTTAGATATTAGCGTAAAAAATACGCAGTGTTCGTAAAGAAGCAAGTTATTTTGAAAATGGTATATTCATTGGAAGAGCGAAAAGAGTTACTTAAAATTTATATTCAGTGCAACAAGAATAAGTCTCTTGCTCGGAGGGAGTATGTTAGGTTATTTCGAGAAAGGCGTATTATTTAGTAATATCTCACGAACAGGTGGAGTGATTATATAACAATTACACATTTTTGGATTCAGAAAATTAAGGACATTATTTTGGTCTATTTTGGTAAAATATACGGGGTATTCAATTTTAAAAAATTATGTTTTATTTTCCACCCTGTATATTTTACGAGATTTTTAATATCTGTTCTCAGATTATAAAAATTCATCAAAAACCGTGTCTACTCCTTTTTTTGAATGAGTTAAATCGGCAAAGGATAAGTGAGAGATCTTAAGAGACTTACCCGGTACGTTGGTCAAGGGGTAGAAAATTTTATTTTGATTTTGTAAAAAAATTCTATTTTATCATTTACGAAATTGTTCTACAATAAGTGGTTTTTATTCGCATTCATTTGTTAATCAAATTATATAAAAAGAGTCATAATAAAATAAAATGCCATTAACTTTTAAAACAAATGTAATTAATTAATTAAAAATAATCGAAAAGATAATAAAATAATTTAATATTTTGTCATTCCAACATTGGCATTAAATTGGAAATAGAATTAATTAATTACATATTTGTTTACAAAAGTTCATAAAAACAACTTATTGTAGAACAATTTGTATGTAATTTTAAAGAAGTTCGTAAGTAATAAAAAAAATCTAAGAAATTGAAAATAAAATTTTCTACCCCTTGACCCGATTTTATTGACGCCGGCTGTACAATAAGTTTCCCCCGCCCCCACGCCTAAAATGGTATAATAGAAAAACTGTAAATTTAAAGGCTATACTTACGGGAAAAGTTTACTATTAGCAATCAACACTATTAGGCAATCCAAACCACCTGACAAAATCGGAATTCAATATATCGTCGAGGGCAAAGGAATCCTGATTTAAATGAATTCTCAATGTAAACATAACTGCTTGACCTCCTCGCCATATTAATTTTGAATTTTGACAATTCGTTGGATTGCCTAATACTCTGGGTGAGTTTTTATTTTAACCTATACTGTATTAAGATTAGATATTATTAATTGACCATATTAGTTAGGTTAGGAAGATCCGGGCGCCAAATTTGAAATAGGTTCCTAAACATATTTCAAAAAATTTGACAGCCATGTGTTTCTTATGGGAATTTCTTGGGTTATGGGCATTTCTTAGTATTTAAACCAAAACCAAACTACGTCAAACTTTAAATATATTTCTCTGCAATTCAAGCCCAAATTGTTTTTTAGACCTAGGAGTTAAATATACAACTTTTTCAAATTTTAAATTAAAATGTCTGTTTTCCGTGGACATAAGTCGCATACTAGTTGTAACATTTCTGCCAGGCTGGCAGCTCTAAAAAAGTCAGGTTATTTTGTTGTAAGATTGTCTGTGAGCTGTTTAGTTATTTAGGTATTTATTATTATTTTGGTCAATGTTTTCCGATTTTTTTTATATTAATGATGTAATAATATACAAGCTACTAGGTACACTTTTATAAAAGAATAAAAAGGAATAATGGAAGAGAAGGGCCCAAATGCGGAAATCTCCATATAAATAATAATCCTGTAAGCAGATATCGGATTATTATTTATATGGACATTTTTGTTATGCAAGGTTTTTCATTACCTAACTGAACATATACAGCACAGCAAACTTGATGATACTAATTGAAAAGGCTCGGAAAAACAATGGTATTGTGCTTTACCCCTTTCGATCGAATAGATTTTCTGCACTTATTCGTTCCTGATACTGAATAATGTGCTTTTAATAAATAAATTTAAGTAATCATCAAACTGAGTAAGTTTTAAGTGACCAAAGCTTAGGCTACAATATATTCTGGTCATGTTTAAGACATCCTAAATCGTAAATCGTCTAGGAATAAGTCACTTATGGCTTATGGCTCCGAGTTTGATTATGTTGGTAATCTATTTTTACCCATTTTCTAGCCAACACTCACAATCAATTACTTGAAATCAGGAAAAAATAGATAAGTTTGTGATGAACACTGCAAAACGTGAAATAAGTCAACATAAAATGATATTAGAAGTTAGAACACGAATAGAAATACAAATTCAGTGATGTCACAGATATTGCCTTTTTTTTATTAACACAATCATTCTTAACAATGAAACCAATTATTATGTCAGAAACTGTTATTAAATAAGTTCATCCAAAACCTCATAGTATAAGTTTTCATTACTAAAATATATTTTTATCTACCTAAATTGTACAATCCTGTATAATAACTATCATAACTTACCATACGACAACGTCGCAAAATCAAGGACACGTCAAACCCCTTCCACTCTGAACCTGAACCATTGAATGAAGCCACAACATACATTTTAAACAAATATCACCTTCTAAAATTCGTAATATTTTAATTTTCATAATGTTTAATTAACTTTTGAACACTGAGTTGACTGAGAGACAGTCAACTAAAATACCAAAAAATTTATTTATCCAACTTATATCAGTAACAGACACTCTATAACGTCTACAGACGCTCTTAAACTTGTGCCCCCATAAGATAACAATACATTAATTTTTAAAACAAGAACCCCCGCCAATTTGAAATCCTAACCTAACTAATATGGTCAATTAGATTAAAACTACTTCAAAATTAAGGTTAGAGAATTACTACTTACTTTTTCTGGTAGATATCAACGAATGTGAGGCCATTCCGCACTTGTGCTCCGGAGGATCATGCTTGAACTCCGTGGGATCCTTCACTTGCGAGTGCCCTCCTGGACAAGCGCGAAACCCGGCCACTAACAGCTGTGACGACAGAAATGAGTGCGAGGATGAAAACATCTGCCAGGATGGACGTTGCGTTAATACAGACGGGGGATTCTTCTGCCTATGCAATCCTGGCTTCATCCAGAGTCAGGACAAGACATATTGCATTGGTGAGTGAATTAACGGTCGTAAATATATGAATTATATTAAATAATCTCACGGTACATTTGAACTACTTGTAAGAGTCAGGACAAGACATTTTGCATTGGTGAGTGAATCTAACTAACCGATGTCAATATATGAATTATTATGTTAAATAATCTCACGGTACATTTGAACTACTTGTAAGAGTCAGGACAAGACATATTGCATCTGTGAGTGAATCTAACAGTTGCAAATATATGAATTATGTTAAGCAATCTCACTGTACATTTGAACTATTTGTGAATTTATATCTCTTTACAGATGGACGACAAGGGCTTTGCTATACCGACCGATCTCCCCAGGGGTACTGCCAGAATAGCTTGCAGGTGCGTTTATCCAAAAAGGATTGCTGTTGCGGCCTGAACATGGGCCAAGGGTGGGCGATGTTTGACGAAGACGAGTGCATTAGATGCCCGGAGTTTGGCGAAGGTAAAGTTTAAATTAATCATGCTCTGGGAGATATAACCTTGATGTTGTAGATGAGCACCGTAGACTGTGTGAGGCATCGAACAGACACGTTCCTGGCACTACTGTGCACATTACTGGCGGTGATATGAAACTAGATGAGGTAGGGCATATAACCAGTGTGAACGAGTGTACCTTGAGGCCGGATATTTGTGGAAAGGGAAGGTGCATCGACACACAGAAGGGATATGAGTGCGAATGTGATTCAGGATACCGCCTGGGAAAATCACATGTGTGTGAAGGCTAGTGCTGGTTTTTATAATAATAAAAAAAATTCAAATTATTAGTAGTTCCATATATATATATATATATATATATATATATATATATATATATATATATATATATATATATATATATATATATATATATATATATATATATATATATATATATATATATATATATATATATATATATATATATATATATATATATATATATATATATATATATATATATATATATATATATATATATATATATATATATATATATATATATATATATATATATATATATATATATATATATATATATATATATATATATATATATATATATATATATATATATATATATATATATATATATATATATATATATATATATATATATATATATATATATATATATATATATATATATATATATATATATATATATATATATATATATATATATATATATATATATATATATATATATATATATATATATATATATATATATATATATATATCCATCCTTGAACTTTTTGTCCTCTGATATATACTTTAGAAAATAAAGATGCTAATAAAAAAAACAAATAAAAAATATGTAAGTTATTGGCAACTATTTTATTGTCGTTTGTAGATATTAATGAGTGCAGAGAGGGTAAATGCCTGAACGGACGATGCACGAATTTACCAGGCAGCTTCGATTGCACTTGTCCGCCTGGATTTGACGTATCTCCAGACGGAACTATGTGTACCGATCATAACGAGTGTGCGGAAATTGGAATGTGCACGAATGGCATCTGCATTAACATGGATGGCAGCTTTAAGTGTCACTGCAAACCTGGATTTAAGCTATCGCCTACAGGATTTGCTTGCGTTGGTATGTTCCATCATACACCTTCGGGAGGTGAACAATATGGACGCACTAATTATGCCACATTCTTGTTTCAGATGTTGATGAGTGTTTCGAGAACCCCAGGATATGTCTGAATGGAAGGTGTGAAAATACGGCTGGATCTTATACATGTGCTTGTTTGCCAGGGTTCGTTGAGTCTAGTGATAGAACGTTTTGTAGCGACTTGGATGAGTGTTCCACAACAGGTAAATTTTTGCGGAACTCTAAAAGCAACTTGAATACACAAATGCATTTTGATGAAGTTTTTGTTGTGGATAATTTTTTTACTCTTCAGATTTATTTATTATTATTATTATTTCAGATTTATCGAGACACTCAAATTTTATGATTTTGAAAAGAAAAATATGTCTATATAGACCAGGGTCGATAATTTTTTAAACCCCTAAAATACTTTTTCCTTTCTTTTTGTTATATTTTCTTCCTTTTCCAATGGGTTTCATTCTACTATTATTTTTTTTTTCACTTTTTACCATTTTCAAAGGCTTCAGCCCCGGTCTACATAAAATAGAATGAGAACATAGAATAGAAATAAGAACTGAATGTTTTACCCAAAATCATTTTTAAAGACTTCAATATCTTTTAAATTTAAAAATTTCGAACAGATTTTCTAACTCTACATTTCATAAATTTGGATATAACCTTCAATTTTAAGGTAATAACCATTAAAGCCACATATATTCTTAAACTGTAAAGCGAAAAAGAAATGGTTTCGGTTTACTTCAATCTCTATTTTGTATAAAATACGTTTATTAAAGAAACCTAAATTGACAGGAATTTTCCTGTATATTTAAGGTTATGTAAGATCACTGTAGCAGATTTCATTTTATACGTTAGGAACATATATTTTCTAATACTTCACTTGCTATTAACCTTCAGATTTTCTTTCTATCACTGATTAGAGTGAAAGAATTACAAATAACGGATCTTCTAACTCTTTAGATTTCTTTTCATAAATATTTGATATAACCTTAAAATTTAAGGTTATATCCATTAATGCCAAATATATTCTTTACCATTTCTTTTTCGATTTACCTCAATCTTCATTTTGTAAAAAATTCGATTTGTTAAAGACCTAATTTTACAGTAATTTTCCTCTATATGTAAGGTTACGTAAGGTCGCTGCAGCAGATTGCATTTTATAGGTTAGAAACATACATTTCCTTATACTTCACTTTCTTATTAACTTTCATATTTTCTTTCGGATACTGATGAAAGTGAAAAAATTATAAATAACAGATTTTCTAACTTTAGATTTCGCTTTATAAATTTTGGATATAACCTTAAAATTTTGTGGTATCCACACCACACGCTATATTTTCCTCATATTCTAAATCAGTATTATTTTCCTTCTTTTACTGTCCTATGACTAGGTTACTGTGATTAGTCGTTAATAGCCACTACAGTACATTTATGGAAACCGTATCCATAAATGCTAAGCTTACGGATATTTCATATTTAAATATAGGCAGCCTGGAATGTTTTTAAGGTATGTGTGAGCATGGAAAGTGCATCAACATCGAGGGCTCTTTCCGATGCGTCTGCGATTCAGGCTACCGACTCGGTGGCGATGGGCGCCACTGCATTGACATCGACGAATGCACAAACAACCCGTGCCAATTCGGCACCTGCTACAATACCGCGGGCAGTTTCAGATGCGAATGCCATGCGGGCTTTAGCCTAGGACCGGACGGCCGATCCTGCCTGGACACGCGGAGAGACCTCTGCTACCAAGAATACCGCGATGGACTCTGCTTCAATCCGTCCACTGCAGCAGTGACAAAATCGAGCTGTTGCTGCTGCACGATTATTTCTGGCAGGCCTATGGGTTGGGGTACTAATTGTCAGCCGTGTCCCATGCCTGGTAGTACCGATTTTGACTCTTTGTGTCCGCATGGGCCCGGGTCTACGTTCGATGGTAACGACATCAACGAGTGCGCTCAGAATCCCAGCATTTGCCAAAATGGTGCTTGCGAAAACATGATTGGGACGTATAGATGTATTTGCAATCCGGGATTCGAAGTGGACGAGACGGGGAAAGTTTGTACGGATATCAACGAATGTGAGGTCGAAGAGTTGGTAAGTGAATCGATGATTGATGATTGATTTTCCAGTTGTTGTCGACTTAAATATTAGCCTTAGCTCTATGTTACTTGTTTTGGTTTTTGAATGAAATATTCCACGAGACGTCGCGTTTATGAATTGTTAGATCAATTGTACAGGTCTGCAGTGGGGGACAGTGTCGCAACACCCCGGGCAGTTTCCAGTGCATCTGCCCGACAGGCACCCACTTAAACCCCCTCAATTTCGTCTGCGAGGACGTCGACGAATGCAGGGAGCTGGGACCCGAGGCATGCTTCAACGGGGAATGTGTCAACACACATGGATCTTACAAATGCGAGTGTGATCCGGGGTCCATCCTTGACAACACAGGACGAATCTGCATAGGTAGGTCTCTGACTAATAGTAATAAGATAACGACACTTTGAACTATTGTTATAGACAATAGAAAAGGCTCCTGCTGGACAACACTGAACCGAGGTCGGTGTGAAAACAACCTGCCCCTCCTCAGCAAAAGGTCCGAGTGTTGCTGTTCCGTAGGAGTAGCATGGGGATCACCCTGTGAACGATGTAATAGAAACGAATGTGACTGCCCCAAGGGTTACGCCAAGACCGATGGGAAAACTTGCAGGGACATCAACGAGTGTGATCTAAACACTGATATATGCCGAGGCGGAGGGACTTGCGTTAACACAGACGGAAGTTTCACTTGTTCCTGCCCCCCTGGATTAACCCTTGATGATACTAGTAAGTTATTATTTATTTCTGCATTTTTGAAATAGGTTTAATAATAATAATAATAATAATAATAAATTTATTAAACCGTTTTATTTAGCTTGTCTTCGTGTATTTGTTTGTTTATATGCTTCAAATCTTGCAACAGCTTTATCAACTGCTTCCCGATGAGCTAGACTTGAAATTTGATAGGTGTATAGTGTTCCGGTGACAATACAAATTCATATTTGTTTTATACAAAAAAAATCAAAATGGCGGACTTTCCTATTTATAAACTAATTTGTCTCAAACTTGAAACTTTGGGTGTTTAGGGTCACTCAATACAACTTTTGACTCAAACTTAAAAAAAATCAGAATAGCAGATCCAAAATGGCAGACTATCCTATTTATGAACCGATTTGTATCAAACTTTAAATTTTGCGGCGTTTAAGGTCACTGAATACAATTTTTGACTCAAACTTAATAAATCAAAATCGCGACTCCAAAATGGCGGATTATCGAATATATGAACCGAATTGTCTCAAATTTGGTACTTAAGGTTGTTTAAGGCTATTTGGTTGCTTTTAACGAGTCTTATACATAGGTAAAAAAACTTTTAACTTTAACGGTTTTATTTTAAATCATCAGTTGTACTAAAAACTGCAAAATAATTAGGACACAACCTGGACTTTCCTGAGATTCTGACGTTTGGTAAGAAATAAAAATGTGGGATGCATAAAAAACATATTTCAAATGCGTCCCACGTTCTTATTTCTTACCAAATGTCAGAATCTCAGGAAGGTCCAGGTTTGTGTCCTAATTATTTTGTAGTTTTTAGAACAAGTGATGATTTAAAATAAAACGATTTAAGTTAAATTTTTTTACCTGTTTTTTTATATAATTACAAGGAGTAAGAAGTATACAATTACAAGCAGTAAGAGTCTTAATTAATGCATGTATTCATTTACAAAATAAATATAGATTTACATCCATTTTAAATTAAAAACTTGCGAATGGATGGATATATCTAAATTCAATTAAATTAACTAGTAATAAAAAAAACCGAAAAAGAGTGAGAAGGAAAAAAAGAAAAAAGTATTGCTGATAAAAAGTATAATAATTAGTGATACAACGAGTACGGTTACGGTTAATTCACAATTATTGCTCACGAATGGTTAACCGTAGCCGTGATTCTTTTTTGGCTTTGCGCGAGGTCATGCTGGCAACTGGATCACGGCATAATGGTCACGGCAATCCTCTGCTGCCACACATGTACCTATTAGATAACGAAATTGCGCCAATGGCGATTGTCGCAGCTCTTCGGTCAGGTTTTTATTAGTTGATACAGTCTGTATTTGTATTTTTTATGTTTACGTATCTCATTCAACTTTATCTTATATTTTATTTTAACACATTAGGCCGTAAGACAAAATGATTAGAGGTCGATTTTCAAAAACTTTTTTCTCCATTAGATTTTATTGGATAGAATGATAGATTTAGTTAACTTAGTTAGATTAGTTAGTTAATTTAGTTAGATTTAATTAAATAACAAAAAAAGTTTTGGCTGGAAGACATACCTATTTAAATTCACTTTTATGCAAAAATCTGATTATTTTGCTATTTTTTCGGATTTTTCAATAGTTTTTCAAATATAATCGTTTAAAAATAATTAATATTGACTAGAAATTTTTATTTTATTATCACAAACTTATTGTGCATATAGAGTAATTTTTGACCCTCCAGATGCAATTTTTAGCCCTTAATCAGGGTTAGGAGAGACATGATAAAATGGAGACGAGGGAGAAGAGGAAGGGGGGGTGGAGGAGGGGGGGGGGAATAAAAATTTATAATGGTAAATTCTCAGATGCAATTTTTATGGTCTTTTGTATGTTTTAACCTTCACCGATCCAAAATAATTTTCTTTGGGATTTGGACTAATCAAAGTTGACCCAATTTCAAATTGATGCTTTTAGGTTCATTTGGATTTATTTTTGCTATATTTAAATATTTATTATATCTCTGATAAGTTTTCAATTATACTATAAGAAAAAATAAATACATACAAAAATGTATTTGAAAAAATTAATGTTAAATGCACAATGCACATGTCATTTTTAACAACTTAAATTTTAAAATTTCAAAAAATAAACTTCTTTACTGTCATATCTCCGTATTTTTCTAAATCCTAAAACGAATTATAAAAGTATATTATGAAAAAAATAATATTTAATGAATATATATTATGAATATGAGTATTATGAATTAGGAGTATATTATGAAATTAATTGTAAACAATACACAAAATAGTTGTTGCAAAGAAAATCTGGTACAATTTCCTCATTGCACATCAGGAAAAAGTTACATTCTCAGAAGGAAATTTGATTTTAAAAAATTTCAGAAAAGTTATTAGCATATTTGTTCGTTCTGGGTCATCGGTGAACCACTTTTGGAGCGGCAAGGTTTTGTGAAAATACGAGAAAAGACAGTTTGATTTTGACAGCCGCTTTGATTTTTCGCGGCGCTGTGAGCGGCGCCCTACCTGGCTTCGGGAATCTCCGTCAGCCTTCGTGCTTTCCCAGCCAATGTGCTTTCTCAGATTAAGGTTCAATTGTGCGCAGTTACGCTTTGCGCAGGCGAGCTCGGTCTCCTTGTTCTAGTCTTCTTGGGTGTTCCATTTAAAATTTTAATTTAAAATTAAAAAGGTTGAGGTCACTTTCCTCGAAAACGGATGTCGAAATAAAGAGATATATTACATTTATTATATATAAAGAGATTTCTACCTTATAACAACCTCTTTCTTCAATATCATAACTTATCATATAGTTTTAAGAATTATTTTATACCCCTGGGGACATACTAAATAATATCTTGAACAAACTATGAACAAAAGCACAATTTTAGGAACCAAGTGCCTGGATATCCGGCTGGAACAATGCTACACCCGCTACAAGCATGGAAAATGTGTGCACCCCATTGATGGACTCTTCCACAAAAACCTATGCTGCTGCACACAGATCGGTAAAGCCTGGGGAGACCGGTGCGAACCGTGCCCCAGACCTGGCAGCGCAGTATTTAACGAACTCTGTCCTAAAGGCATCGGGTACTTGGATAAAAAGGACATCAACGAGTGCGTCGAGTTTTCTGGTATGTGTCAAAATGGCAGATGTAAGAACACAATTGGAGGGTACGACTGCAGGTGTAACAAGGGGTATGACTATGACGACAACAAAATCAAATGTGTGGGTAAGTAATATATTTCGATATGTTTCTAAGTTAGGTTATAAATTGTATGAAATGTCGTTTTACAAAGTAATTATTTTTTTTATAATTCCAGACATTGACGAGTGCAATTTGACGACTGACAATGTATGCGGCAATGGCGTTTGCAAAAATATACCTGGCGACTTCATCTGCGAATGCAATGATGGGTACCGGACGATGGCTCCTATGCAGATCTGTATGGGTAAGTTTTTTAGTGGTAAATTGTAAATTGCGAGTTTTAGTATCTGCATCATGTCTTGCGTTTAGATATAAATGAGTGCGATGAAATACCCGGGTTGTGCAGAGGGGGACGGTGTCTCAACTTAGAAGGGTCCTACAAATGCGAGTGCCCCACGGGTCATGAGCTATCGCCCGACAAAGAGTCATGTAAGGATATCGATGAGTGTTCACGATCGAGTGGCATTTGTTCCAATGGAGTGTGCGAGAATATGATGGGAACTTACCAGTGCATTTGCAACGAAGGATACCAGCAAACAGGCCAGAAGTCGCATTGCGAAGGTAAAACCCTACGCTTGAGGAAAAACTGAAGTACAAAAAATTATTTTTAGATATCGACGAGTGTGAGAATGAACCCTGTGACGACATCTGCATAAACACCCCTGGAAGTTTCTCTTGTTCTTGTGGGTATGACGTGTAGCTGCTGTATTAAGCGCCCAGCACTAACGTTTCTATTTTAGCTCCGGATACTCCTTGAACTTGGATGGCAAATCCTGCTCCGACATAGACGAGTGTAAGGACAATCCAAGGATATGCAACGGAGGAAAATGCACCAACACTATTGGCAGCTACATTTGTCACTGCACCGAAGGGCTTTTGGCCGGACCCGGTGGAACGTCATGCATTGGTATGTATGTTTTTAGATCATGTTACTTGTTACAGCAAAGATTTCTTTCAGACATTAATGAATGTAAGCAAAACAACGTCTGTGGAGCGGGAGAGTGTGTTAATACCCTCGGATCGTTCCATTGCCGGTGTGAGGAGGGCTACTCCGTTAAACCCGAAGGTGGTCCTCAGTGCTCTGACGAGGATGAGTGTTATTTGGGAACGCAGAACTGCGACGAAAATGCAGACTGTATAAATAATCCTGTAAGTGTAGTTTTTTTTTAAATTTTTTATTTAGGTTTTTTTATTTTTATTTATTTATTTAAATTTTTTTAATTTAATTTTCTTTATTTTTTTTATTTATTTAATAAAAAAAAATAAAAAAAGAAAGTATTATATACTACTATTTTTTATCCGATATTGTGCGGCGACAACGAGAACTTGGAATGGCAGAAAATTATGTAAATGTAATATTCAAACACGCAAAGTAAAAATAAAAAAAAACAAATAAAAAATTTAAAAAATAAAAAAAAAACTGAAAAAAACTAAACTATATACCTAACTATTTATATAAATAATTATATAAATAAATACAAATAAGACCGAAAAAAATACTGTCAAAAAATGAACAAAAAATTTCCTTAACCGCATACTTTGCACCTACTGGCTCTACTATGTAATTTCTGGCGTCACATGACACTAGCAATTTAATTTTTTGTCATTTAATTTTTTTTATTTTTTCTTATTTTTTTAATAAAAAATATTAAAAAATGTATATTATACTACTATTTTTTACTACTTCTGCACCTACTGGCACTACTAAGTAATTTCTGGCGTCACATGAAACTAGCAATTTATTTTTTTTTCATATAATTTTTTTAATTTTTTTAAATTTTTTTCTTATTTCTTTAATAAAAAATATTAAAAAAGGTAAGTATATTATACTACTATTTTTTATCCAATATTGTGCGGCGACAACGAGAAGTTCGAATGGCAGAAAATTGTGTAAATGTATAATCAAACACGCAAAAATCTTTTATGTGCGTTATGTAGGGTAGTAATATTTCTGAAAAATTTTCTGTCCCAAATAAATTTTGTTATTGTAACACAAGCGTATTCTATTTGATCGTACAATACCAGAATCTATTGACAGCAAGTTATAGGTAAATATATAACTTAACTATTAAAAATAAAAAAAATTAAATAACTACATAACTATTTCTATAAATAATTACAAATAAGACCGGAAAAAATAATGTTAAAAAAAATGAAAAAATTTAGTCATACAAACACATTACCGCATACTTCTGCACCTACCGGCACTACTAAGTAATTGCCGTCGTCACATGAAACTAGCAGGTGGCGAATCGTTTCTTTTGACTGTGTGCCTACGTTTACAGGGTTCTTACCAATGCCGCTGTCAGGATGGCTTCACCGGTAACGGCCTGAGCTGCCGGGACATAAACGAGTGTCTTACCAACAACGGTGGATGCGACCAAAATGCCCAGTGTATAAATAATGACGGTTCATTCCGATGCGAGTGCGACGCGGGCTTCAAAGGCGACGGCTACAACTGTGTGGACATCGACGAATGCTCCAACGACCCGAGCTTGTGCGAGAACGGCCAATGCCTGAACTACCCCGGCTCGTTCAGGTGTGAGTGCGAAATGGGCTTTATGCACCCGAGTGAGGGCAACGAACAGTCCTGTGTGGGTCAGTAGATACTTAGGGAAAACTAACACAAAAACTAACCACTAATGACTAACACTAGCTTAGAATTCTGCCTGAAATACATTCTCTCAACGATTTTAGATATAAACGAGTGTGATATGTTTCCCAATTTGTGCGTTTTTGGGAAATGCGAGAACACTTTTGGGGTATTCCGGTGCGAGTGCCACGACGGATATAAGTTGGACGGATCCGGTGGGAACTGTACAGACATTGACGAATGCGAAAGCCCGCAGTCGTGCCTCTATGGAGACTGTACCAACAACCAGGGCAGCTTTAGATGCATTTGCCCTACAAACTACGATCTGGTGGATGACGGAAATGCTTGTATTGGTAAGTAATATTTGTAATATCTTTTTTAATAAAAAAAATTTTAAAAAAAATATTTTAAATATTTACTGTATCTACGTTTCACGTCATTGTTAGACCGCAGAACATCGAGATGCTTCCTACATGCTGAGAGCCCCGGACAATGCACTGCCCCCACCTCCGACTATGTAACCAAAGCTTCCTGCTGTTGCTCCGTCGGTAAAGGCTGGGGCCCTCACTGTGAACTCTGTCCTTCACCAAGTAGTTTAGCATACCAGCAGCTTTGCCCCGGAGGACTGGGTTATAAACCTAATGAAGTGACTGTAAGTTATAGATACATAAAATTCTATGATTCTAATGTATAGCTCTTATTTCATGTAAATGTAAATTTCAGGTTGTTCTAGAGGACATAAACGAATGCGAGGAACATGCTAACATCTGTCAGAACGGGCACTGCACAAATACCTTTGGCAGTTTCATGTGTTCGTGCAACGAAGGTTTTAGGTTAGACGACACGGGCTACATGTGTATAGACATTGACGAGTGTCTCGAGAATCCTAGAATTTGCAACATCGGAGAATGTGTCAATGAACCGGGAAAGTACCACTGTCTCTGTCCTGAGGGATACATGCCTCTACCTGGAAAACGTAAGTACCTGTATAAGGGGAAAAGCGGTGAATGGTGCACAACTATACCCTGGTTCCGAAATAGTGTGGTGTGATTCATACATAATAACACACCACCGTCACAATTGAACGGTCTGCCTATTTGCAATGGATCACAGAATTTCTTAGTGTGCAAATTTGTGTACACTCTATAGAAATGGTGGGCAAAACTCATTAGTAACCGGGTCTAACGCTCTCATTGGTGAGTTTTAGGCGGTTCTAAATTAAATTTAATTTCATTGGTCAGAGGTAAAGACGCGAGACTTCCTTGGATATATTGACGCATGCGCTGTCTCATGCATGTATGTTTTGGCGTGACAGTGGCGTTTCATTATGTCTTATGTACGGTTGATATGCGATATAAATTAATTATAATATTGTGTTATACGCGAGTGTTTAGTGTTTTTTGCGATGGAAGCGACGAATGCGAGTAGTAGTGGTTCTAAAACCAATAATTCCAATCATAAGCGACCAAATTTGGAGGAGAACTGAAAATGATCAAAAATGTATACGAAGGAATATTCTTAAGATAATAAAAAAACCATCACAAGTACACTTAAAAATAATGTTAATAACTTTGATATTTTATTTAATTTTTTTTATTATGCCCCGTCTAAAATGATACGCCTATGGAATTTCGTTCCCTTCGCCCCTCATCTCCCTGAGCCGTCCATATGCTGGTGATGAATCACTCCACACTATTTCGGAACCAGGGTATAAGGGAATATCGTGGTTACTTTAAAATAAAAAGTTGTTTAAATAAACCAGGGACGATAATTTTTGAAACCAAAAAAAAATAAAAGTAGGATGAAACCTATTGGAAAAGGAAGGGAATATAACAAAAATGAAAGGCAAAATAATTTACGGGCGATCTGAGCTCGGGAAGTGGAAGGGGGTGAGTTTTTAAGGGTGAAAAACGGTTTATCTCGATTTCTGGCAAAACTACATATCCTATGGAAAAAGTTAAATGGCAAAGTTGTAGGTAATAAACAAATCTACAACTTTTGTATTTACACTTTTTTCCCATTATCTCAAAATTTATGTGAAAAATTCAAATAACCATGTTTTTGGTACCAAGTTTTTAGTACCACGGTTTGGTTATTTTTTTTCACTTTTTACCATTTTCAAAGGCTTCAGCCCCGGTCTAAAACCTGAAATATGTCACAAACGTTGTTCAAGGTATTGTTTATAATATTATGTATGCATTTTTCACTGAAACGTGCGAACACCACTTTAAATAGCAAAATTAGAAAAAATGTCCATGCGCACGATTACCCCACCTCTGCGGGTAATGATGCGCAAAGGTTAAAAATAAATTTCTTATCGGCTACCGTTCGATAATGGTATTGGAATATTTTCTATCATTCACTGATATTATATTGTATCACAATCACAGTAAAATAGCACTACACAATCGCGAGTACCGCAACCAATGCACTACGCAATCGCGAAAGACCATTACAGAATACGCGCGAAAATCCCGCCAACCCGTAAATGCTTCTAAATAAAAGCATAGGAATGATACCGGTTCTACACGATTGTTCCAAATGAAAACAGATAGCATGTTATTTCCAATGAGTTAAAAAGATATATGCTTTCTGTCAGCTTTCCGGCTGCAATATGAGCGGCGTTGCCGCTTTTAACAATAAAAATAAATATTTAAGGAATTGCCATATTAAAGCAGACGAAAATAAATCTAATAAAAAGGCCAACTAATGGCCTATACTAATGCACAATAATTCTTTTATGACATTCATAAATGATATATTACTATACTAGAGATGAAACGGATATCTGCAGACTATCCGGTATCCGGCTTAAATTTAATGTGCGGCCGGATTCCGGATAGTAGCTTAATATCCGGCCGGATACAGGATATTCAAAAACTGCGACACAATTCCCTAAAATCAACTTTAATACATAAATAAAAATAAAAAAAGGATAAAAATAAAGTATAAAAGTATAAAGTATAAAAGTAAAAAAAAATAAACGAACAGCAAACTTATTATTTTCACTATCAATTTCAAAATATTGCCAAATAGGCGATCATTTTTTTCACCGAGGACATGTTTTGTTTTAATTGTTTTTAGTTTTTACGACGCAAATCATGCAGCAAGCAGCGAGTAAACAACTGCTTTTTTGTTTCCCTTACACAATCGCCGCGCCGCACGCTTTGATACTGATACCCGAAACTGCCCGAACGATCCGATCGCGTTCGCTGCGCCTCGCCTGTGCTACGCGAACGCCTGTATTGGACGGATATCCTGCCGCCGGATATTCGGCTATCTGGCCTCACAGCTCGCCAGACATCCGGTATCCGATATCCGGCCAAACAACTATCCGTTGCATCTCCAATATATACAGCTCTTATATAATATTGTGGAATTTGATATTTTAATTATCAAATTATCAAATCATTAGAAAATAAAGATCAAGTCGACTCTATTTACACAGACTTCTCTAAAGCCTTTGATAGAGTCAACGAAGGCATACTTATTGAAAAACTTAAAGAAGTGGGGTTTAGTGGGAATGTTTTATATTGGATTGATAGTTATTTAAAAGAAAGAGTACAGTTTGTTAAATATGGCGATGTAATCTCTTCTGCTATCAATGTTACCTCTGGTGTTCCTCAGGGCTCCCATATTGGCCCAATTCTTTTTAATTTATTTGTAAATGACATCAAATATAATAAAAAACAGTTCATTTTTAATGTTTGTTGATGATTTGAAAATATTTAGGTCTGTTAAAGACTCATCAGATGCTACACTTCTTCAAAAAATTTGAATAATTTGGACAACTGGTGCAACCTTAATGCCTTACATTTGAACATTAAAAAAAGCCTCAAAATTACTTCCACGAGATCTCCCTGTCAGTTGATGTTTCATTATAAATTAAATAATATGCTATTAGAGAATGTTAAGCAAATGAGGGACCTTGGTGTCATTTTTGATTGTAAAATGTCCTATTGTACACATATTGAAAATACTGTTGCAAAATCTTTAAAGATGCTCGGATTTGTCCATCATAGTGGGGTTGAGTTTTCGGTTCATATCCTCAAAATACTGTACTGTTCTTTAGTCAGATCAATTTTAGAATATTGTTGTATAATCTGGTGTCCGAAATATCATATTCATATTAATTTAATTGAAAATGTACAGAGGAAATTTTTAAGACAATGCTCATTTAAGTTGGGTTACCAAAGAGAACATTACACCTATGACCAAATTCTCAGCAATCTCAATTTAATTTCAGTGGAACATAGGCGCTTACAAATTGATGTACTTTTTCTTAATAAAACACTTACGGGTCACATTCAATCGTCTCAGCGTTTGAATCCAGTGAATCTTAATGTTACCGAAAGAAGAAATAGAAACACAGAAATATTCCATATTCCTTTTTCTCATAGTACCTAATTAAGGACAGAACGAACCTATTAGCAGAATTTTACGTAATGCTAATTTAGTAAAGAGTAAATTAGATCTTTTTAATTGCTCCTGCCCATCATTCAAGAGATCAGTAAAAAAATTCAAATAAAACTGCACTGCTTCATGAATGTCATGCCATGTGTTTTAGTTAATATTGATCGTTTTTTTATTATTAGTTGGTTATATTTTAGCTGTTAGATTTATTCATATTAAATACTAATTAGCTTAGTATTATACACATTGTATGTTTTTTTTGTACTAAAACGGCTTGACCCGTCTATTAATAAATAATTTAATATTGAGAAATTTGAGAATTACACGTGGCAACAGCAATAATTGTTCCTTTAGGCGGTCAGTGCACTTTGTATATCTCTTAGAACTACTAGCTCACCTTTAAATTTCATCAGCAAAGTAACAATCACAAGTAACAAAGACAAGACTGACGCCTGGTTTTTTATGGTGTTTGTGCTAATTTATGTTTTCCGCCTAATCTTCCTCATTTACACCCAATTGATTTGTTCTTTAAGGCGAATGTGTGGACATGAGAAAAGAAATCTGTTACTTGAACTACAGCAGATGGCGCTGCTCCACCCCTATGACGCAGAACCAGACTAAGAAGGTGTGCTGTTGCTCTATGGGCCAGGCATGGGGCGTACCTTGTGAACCTTGTCCACTTGCAGGCACCAGTAGGTACAAATTGCATATTAAACTGTGTAAAAATATTTTAAGTGCATAAGGGCTGTTCTAATTCAATTGTTTCCCCTTAGATGAATACACCTCGCTGTGCGGGGGTAACGTACCCGGTCGAATAGTCAACCCGATTACCAACGAAACGGTGGAGATTGACGAATGTCAGCTGATGCCGTCCATGTGCAGCCACGGTCAATGTATGAACACCCCCGGCAGTTTTGAATGTATGTGCAATAGGGGGTATATATACGACGAAAACTCCCACCAGTGCATTGACGACAACGAATGCTTGAGGAATCCTTGCGAGGGCAACGCTCAATGTTTAAATCTACCTGGATCTTTCGAGTGCAAGTGCCCGGAAGGGTACAAGCATGGATCTACTTACATAGATTGCGTTGACATCGATGAATGCGTCGAGAAACCCAACATATGCCTTGACGGGGAATGCAAAAACCTCCAAGGTAGCTTCCAATGCATCTGCCATACTGGATATCTACTTACTTCCACTAGAGACAGCTGCATAGATATAGATGAGTGCACCCGGAATCCGAACATATGCAACAATGGCAGTTGCATAAACTTGGTGGGTTCGTATAAGTGCCATTGCAACCCTGGATTTAAACTTAGCAACAGCAATGACTGTGAGGACATCGATGAGTGTCATATGATGCCTTTCTTGTGCCGGAATGGTAGATGCAGGAACAGTTTAGGGTCGTTCTACTGTGAGTGTGCTTCGGGGTACACTTTAATGGCAGACAAACATAACTGCAGGGATGTCGACGAATGCCAAGAGGTGAGTGTCTTCTCATCATTGTATTAAAACACCGACATACTAATGTCCGACTTTATATACTAATACAATAAATAAATCCGATTAAAAAATAATAATTAAAATAATTAAAAAATAAAGAATAAGTAAATTAATAATAAAAAAAAGTAAATAAATAATGAAAGCAAAATGAAAAAAAGAACAAAAAAAATCTCATTAATTAAGTTAATTTTTATCTAATTTAGTATACCACTTGTTAGTTAACAAAGGAAAAAAATAAAAAACAGTAGCACTCAAACCGTGCTGTTTTTTATTTTTTTTCATTGTATGGTTCCTGCTTTTTTTATTCCAAGGTGTAATAACCCTTTTGAGATTGATTCCTTTATTATTTGTAATTAAACAACCAAATGCTTAAAAATTTCTGTGGCTACTCGAATCAGTTTTTGGAAGCCAAATCACTCCAAAAAAAAAGAAAAGGAAGAAAAAGAAAGAAAAATAATAAATCCAATTTAAAATAAACGGAAAAAAATAAAAACGAAAGAAAAAACAAATAAAAAAAATAAGTAAATAATGAAAGAAAAATGAAAAAAAAATTGTTAATTAATTTAATTACTATCTAATTTAGTATACCAGTAGTTAGTTAACAAAGGAACACAAATAAAAAACAGTAGCACCCAAACTGTGTTACTGTTTTTTTATTTTTCTCCATTGTATGATTCCTCCTTTTTTTATTCCATGGTGTAATTACCCTTTTGAGATTGATTGCTTTATTATTTGTAATTAAACAACCAACTGCTTAAAAATTTCTGTGGCTACTCGAACCAGTTTTTGGAAGCCAAATCAGTCCAAGAAAAAAAAGAAAAGGAAGAAAAAGAAAGAAAAATAATGAATCGAATTTAAAATACAAAGAAAAAAATTTAAAAGCGAAAGAAAAAATAAATAAGAAAAATAGGTATATCATGAAAAATGAAAAATAATCGTTAATTAATTTAATTATTATCTAATTTAGTATACCAGTAGGTAGTTAACAAGGGGATAAAAATAAAAAAATCAATAACACGTTTTCACTATTCCATATATGATTGCCCCTTTTTTTATACCATGGTATAATTTCCCCAATTGAGATTGAGTGCTTTATTATTTCTAATTAAACAACCAAATGGTTAAAAATTTATGTTTTCGGAAGCCAAATCAATCACTCCAAAAATAATACCTTTCTCTTAACATTGATTTTTATTATGTGATTTCAGACCCCTGGAGCTTGCCCGCCGCCCGGAAAGTGCACCAACGTCATGGGCTCCTCTGTATGCAGCTGTCCCGAAGGCTACGAATTAAGTGCCGTCACGGGTGTATGCGAGGACATCGACGAATGCGTGGTTAACCTTGGAATATGCGAAAACGGAATTTGCACCAATACGGACGGCGGAGCTTTCTGCACATGCCCGGACGGGTATATTTTGGACCAGAACACTATGAAGTGCATCGACGTGCGGCAAGAGCATTGTTACGATTTGTACAGCAGAAACCAGTGCCTAGAGCCCAGGGGTATGAGCATTACTGCCAAGGAATGTTGCTGTTCAAAGGGGGCTGCCTGGGGGAAATACTGCGAGCGATGCCCTGAAGATGGTTCAGGTAATAATTAAGGTCGCATTTAAATAATATTTGTTTAAAATATTTTTTTTTATTTTCAATTTTTTTTACTAATTTTTTAAATAAATAAATAAAATTTAAAAAAAAATAGAGAAAAAAAAATTAAAAGACGCTAATTTTTGCAAATATTAGTTCACGAAAAGTGTTTTGAAACTGAGGTAATTAAGAATGTCGTAAATTATTTAAATAATAATAATTGTAAAATAAATTATGTAAATAATATTTGTACCAAATGTACTTATTATTATTATTTTTTATTTATTATTTTTAAATTTAAAAAAATAAAATATAAAAATAAAATAAAAAAATATGTAGAATAAATAAAATAAAAAAAATTAAAATAAAAGAAAATTAATTAAAATCATGTAAAAAACATATTTTTGCAAATATAAATAAGTGTTCTGAAACTCAGGTAATTAAGAAGGTCGTAAATTATTTAATTAATAATTGTAAAATAAATTATTTAAATACTACCTACTTATACCAAATGTGCTTAATTTTTTGGTAAATAAAAATAAATAAAACAAAAAAAAAAAAAATATAAAAAATAAAATTAAAAAAAATCAAAAATATAATAAATCTAAATGTATTTTTGCAAATATATTTACGAAAAGTGTCCAGAAACTATTTGTTTTGCAAAACGTATATTTTCCGACAAAGTGTACGGTGTTGTTTCATGTTTTAGCCGATTTCCTGAAAATGTGTCCCGAAGGGCCGGGCAGAATGGACACTGGCAGTGACCTGAACGAATGTGAACTTATGCCCAATGTATGCGATGGTGGCGAGTGCGTTAACACCGATGGATCCTTCCGTTGTGACTGTCCAGAGGGCTACGCACTTGACGAAACGGGTAAAAAATGTGTAGACTTCAACGAGTGCCACACCTCATTGAACATATGTGGAAACGGTACTTGCACAAACGTTATAGGTGGATTTGAGTGTTCTTGTAACGACGGTTTTGCCCCTGGGCCCATGCAGGTAAGCGTTTCCTTCGATAAATATGAATTTACTTTACAGCGGTACAATTTTAGGTATGTGAGGACGTCAATGAATGTCATGAAATAGGAAATCAATGTGCTTTTAGATGTCACAACGTCCCGGGTTCGTTTAGATGCATTTGCCCATATGGGTATGCACTGGCGCCAGATGGCAGACACTGCACAGGTATGTTGTTTCTAAATTTTTTTAATTTTTTTTTTTGAAAAAAAAATACAAATACCAAAAAAAAATGTCGCAAGTTTTTTCACACGACACAGGTATGTTGTTTCTAACTTCTTTTTGTATTTTATTTTTTTTTAAATACAAATACCAAAAAAAAAAATACAGCCAGTCTTTTTAACCCGAAGTACTAAAACACTTTCTAGATGTTGACGAGTGCTCAACCCCAGCGAATAATTGCAAGTTCATGTGCAAAAATTTGATTGGTTCATTTATGTGCATCTGCCCTGAGGGATACACGCAAGTAGGCTTGACAGACGATTGTGTGGATATCGATGAATGTTCGGCGAGCCCAAATATCTGCCAAAGCGGATATTGTGTTAATTTACAAGGCTCGTATAGGTGCGACTGCTTTGATGGATTCGATCATAGTCCAGATAGAAAACGGTGCAATGGTAAGTGAAAAGTTTCTTTTTATCACGCTTTTATTTTTTATTTTGTCCTAATTACCTCATCAAAAACCAAGATATTAAAAAAAAATCTCACATTCGCGCATTCGCCACAATATATAATTTACTAATACTTATACCATACTTATACTAATACTTAGACATTCATTAAATCTCGGACCACACAGCACAAAAATTTATCTTTTTCATAGCAAAAAAAACCTAATCAACACATTTTTTAATGAAAAATATTAGTTTAAAAACTAAAAAACACGTTTTAAATTGAAACCGAACTGAAAAGTAAAGAAAAACTAAAAAAACACGCTTTTATAGCAAACCGAACCAAAAAGTAAAAAATAAATTATAGTTAAATAAAAACACGCTTTAAAGGGAATCTGAACTAAAAAGTAAAAAATAATGTTTAACTCCAATAACTATATTACTATATAACAAAAATAAACTATATTAACTTCTATAATTTGAAAACTTTGTCCTAATTTTCTCACCATGATCGTTTTTGATGATATATTTAAAAAAAAGCTCTCACATTGGCGCATTCGCCACAATATATAATTTACTGAATTATACGTTCATTAAATCTCAGACCACACAGCACATAAATTAATCTTTTTGATGGTAAAAAGTAAAACTAACCAACATATTTTTAGTGAAAAAAATTAGTTTAGAAAAATCACGCTTTAAAGGGAAACTGAACTAAACAGTAAAAAAATAATTTTTAACTATAATAATATAGTAATATAGTACTATATAACTAAAATAAACTATTTTAACTTCATTATTTTGACATCTTTGCCCTAATGTCCTCACCAGGATCATCAAAAACCAGGATATCAAAAAATGTGTCTCACATTGGCGCATTCGCCACAATATAGAATTTATTGAAAGTTATACATTCATTAAATCTCGGACCACACAGCACAAAAATCAATCTTCTCCATAGCAGATAGGAAAACTAATGAGCATATTGTTTAGTGCAAAGGTATATTATATATTATACGTAGTTTAAAAAAAACTAAAAAAAAAAAATTATAGTTTAAAAAACACGCTTTAAAGGGAAATCGAACTAAAAAGTAAAAAATAATGTTTAACTATGAAATAAAAATAAAATGTACACAAAATACAAATATATAAATACTCTAATCATTAGTCGATACAAAATGAAATTAAAAAAATTCAAATCCCATTTTTACAATTACTCCAGTTTTCCTTACAAATTTAAAAGCGTGGTGTGCATGATATCAATGAAATATTCATAACAATTATTGATCATGCAGCCCACGCTTTTTTACAAAATCTTAATAGTTGAACATTATTTTTTACTTTTAGTTCAGTTTCCCTTTAAAGCATGTTTTTTGTAGTTTTTTAAACTATATTTTGTGTTTAATAATTTCAAATTTATAAGGAAAACTGGGGTAATTGTACAAATGGGATTTGATTTATAAAAATACCCTATTTTATATTTGTATTATGTGTAGTCATTTTATTTTTGCCTACCTACAACTTTTTAGAGAAAACATTCATCAACATAGCATTCATCACATTCATAATTTTCGTGTATCACACGAATTGTTCATAAGCTTTACCCACAATATAGGCTCAACTATGCTACCTTGTGGGACCATTGCTGCTTGTAGTATTTCAGATTTGTATTGTTCCTTACGATGTCTTTTATATTAGATAGGAGACAAGGCCTGTGTTATAGGCAACTGATCAACGGTAGATGCAGAACTCCGTTCAACGAACTGAAAAAAGCAACAAAGGCGGACTGTTGTTGTTCGATGGGTGAGGCGTGGGGTACCCAATGTGAACTGTGCCCAGCACGGTTCACACCGCAGTATCAGGAATTATGTTTGGACAGTGGATTTTTGATTGATGGTCAAGGTAAAACCGCTCTCGTAATACTTGGTGCAAATTTTAACGTTGGAATTTGTTGTAGACGTAAATGAATGTGAAACAATTCCGGATCTCTGCCGAAACGGACAGTGTATCAACACTTTAGGATCATACAGGTGCATCTGTAATAAAGGGTATAAACCGGATGCCTCAGGCCTTTACTGCTTAGGTACGTACATGCTTTAAGTTAGACACTCGACGTTGAGATTTAATATTGAAACCTAACCTATAAATGCAACGGAGGCATGTGACAGGATGCAAACTTTTTCAGATGTCAATGAGTGCTTGCACAACACCTCCCATTGCCAGTACAACTGCCAGAACACGGAGGGCAGCTTCATCTGTTCTTGTCCCACTGGATTCCTCTTAAACGCCGACAGTTTGAGTTGTCGCGACTTGGATGAATGCGCCACAGGACAACACATCTGCCAGCAGAACTGCATCAATACCGAGGGCAGTTATAAATGTTCCTGTGATGACGGATACGCACAAGTTGGCGATCGATGTCAAGGTAAGAGTAATGAAAATATATTGGTTAAAATACTCGATATTTGAGATCTATTTTTATCTAATTGTCTTTTTATAACAGTTTAACTGCAGTGGCGACGGCAATGCTGCCAGTTTTCTGTTGGTTCCTCCATTTTTGATTTTGATTTTGATTTTTTTAAATAAAATATTAAATTTTATTTTTATTCAAAAATAAAAAATGTTTTATGAAAAAAAAAACAGCGGCAACATCCGAAAAAAATTTAATATTAAAAAAACAGTTTATACTAGTGGATTTTTTTTTTTTTTTCAGATATAAACGAATGTGAAGAGGCGGGAATTTGTCCCAAACCTGGTAGATGCGTGAATACATTAGGTAGTTTTAAGTGTATATGTCCTAGAGGCTTCAAGTTGGATTCATCGGGTTCGTTCTGCTTGGATGCGGATGAATGTACAGATGATTCCAAGTGTCCGGAAGGTTGTCAGAACTTAATCGGCGGTTACAGGTCTGAATCATAATTCATATTTTGACTTGCTTTACTCACATATACATTATATATCGGGTACCGTCAGTCGGGACGATTTTCGCATATCTTTGCATATAACTTTTTTTAGGGCACATACAGATCCGAAATTTTGGAATATAATCCTTTGAAATCTTATCTATAGGATGAGTATATTTTGAATTCCTATCCATTACACAAAAAAATGTATAAAAAAAATTATGTTGTCCCGAGTCATCCCTCATAGTGGGTCATTCGGGACAAGCCATAAATCAGCGTTTTTTGGCCCGAAATCCTCCTATGGGGTTAGTCCGGACAAAATTTCGTTTATTCAGTAAAAAATCACATTATTTTAAAAGAAATTCAACAGTTAGGTATATTAACAAATTCTTTATTCGTATTAATAAACGTATAAAAACAAAACAAATTTTGAGTTTAATTTTTCTCAAAAAACAAAAAAAAAATTAAAAATTATACTCTGGTTTAAAAAAAACTTAAAAATTTTGACCTAAAAAGGAATCTAAAATTATTTGTAACAATTTGATACTGAATAAAATTTGAAACATTCTCTTCGTAGCTATTTTGGTGTTGTGAGAATGTTGGTAATGTCCTTTGAAGTGATTCCACTAATGTTGTCGATTTGTGAGGCATGTCCAATTTAACTACTCAAACTGTCCCGAAGTCTAAAAAAAATTGTGTGGGCATACCCTTTAAAACAATCACTCTTAAAGTTTAAAATAGATTGGACTTTTCATAAAAAAAAAATCACAAATCTGCTTTTATTGTATTTACTTATTTTAAAAGAAGTTATTTTCACAAATTGCAAAAACTTTTATTGTTTTTAATCCGCTGTACATGAAGCTGTTGATTGGAAACATAACAGCAAACAAAATATAAAATTATAATTACAATTTTTTTCCTAATGACACATGCTTCATAACCGATATGACGCTCTGCCTTATAGGAAATTTTGTGTGAAATTCAAATGTATGCATGCTTGTCCCGAATCACCCCAATTGACGGTACCGAGATAAATACACGCGGTGACAGTAGTGATCGCAGAATTTTATGTGAAATTAAAATTTATGCACCGTTGTCCCGATTCACCCCCCGTGTCCCGAATCACCCCGATTGACGGTACCAAGGTAAATGCACAGTAGTGACAGAATTATCATGTAATACGCTTTAATTGTCACTTCTCGTGTATCTACAGACGTAAAAAAAACACTCTGGTTTAAAGTAAATATATAAAGGCTATATATAATACACGCGATGACAGTAGAGACTGCAGATTTTTTTGTGAAATTCAAATTTATGCACGCTTGTCCCGATTTTCCCCCGTGTCCGGAATCACCCCGCTTTACGGTATCGAGATAAATACACGCAGTGACAGTAGTGACCGCAGAATCATCATATATTTCACATTAATTGGCACTTCTTGTGTATCCCTACAGATGTGGATGTCCAGAGGGTTATGTACTTCACTATTATAATCAGTGTGTCGACGAAAATGAGTGCCAAGGCAACCCCTGTGGGGGTAGCGGTAGTTGTTTCAATACTCCAGGAAGTTACAGGTGTGGATGTCCAGACGGATACCAGTTTGATAATAATCTCAACGTCTGTATCCAGGTAAAATTTCTTTGCACTTTTAACATTTAATTCTGAGGTTAACATTTTATAAAGGTCAGTGCTGGATGCTCCAATGCCCCCTGCTCATTTGGATGTACCAGTCTCGGGGCGGGTTATTCATGCGGCTGTCCACAGGGATACCAACGCATCGGCCAAGGGCATTGCCTGTCGACCATCACTCCGGCTTATGGAGGATACGCCCCAGATATTGGCGACGTCCCAACCTATCCTATAGATGATAGGTATGGATCCGCGTCTAACGACAAACTGATCACCTCAGAAGGATGTTTCTCCTGTAAAGTATGTTGGCTACAATAAATTTTCTTCGTAGATTTTATACATTGTCTTTCTAGGTTAACGGCAGGCATAGGAGAGCCTCCAGGCACTTTAGATTGGGTAGGATGTCTTACAATGATACTATTAATTACATATTCAAGAGGAACATTCGAGGAAATGCTTTAAGGAGGAGGACTAGAAGACATCATCATGGCGAGGATCTGCAGATGACGATAAGTCTGTCACAAACCAGGCATAGGATGAGGATAATTCGAATACAGCCATCTGTTAAGGTGAGTGAAATTCTCGGCCGTGATCGCAATGGATTCGCAACGGTGTTCCGAAATGTTGGAAGTGTAGTAATAAGGTGTTTACTACTTATTTTCCTGTTTTGTTTTCAATAGCGTATGCTTGTGTGATTTTGTCAATTCGTCTGATTGTGAGAGCATAATTTCTAGTTGGTGTTTCGAAAATGTCAATATTTATACATTCAAGAAACTTTTTTGGTGTTTCGGTAATCACTAATGGATTACTAAGATTTTTGCCTTTTGACAAATTTGACAATTTTTCAATACATTTTTCAACGTCTGGTTAAGCCTGACCAATCATATTTTACTTCATCCTGTCCAGAAAATCTACTTACCCTGTACTGATTTGTGGCTGGTAAATAGCACATTACGGGATCAGGTACTGTAATGTGTTACCTAGCGACCATGTTTTGTTTTAGAAACAATGACTCTTTACTTCGATTTTTAACAAGTTGTTACTTAAAAATGAAAATATTCAAATACACATAGGTACTTAACAATTTTTAATATGCACATTAAAAACTAATTTTTGAATTAATTACATTAATATTAATTATTGTTATTTATTATCACCATTTTCAAATGCTCCTCAAATTCTTTCATAACTTCTTCTCTTCTTAATGGTGAATATGCAAGATGATATTGATTGTCTAGCAAATGCTTATGTTTCATATATAGACCACGGTCGATAATTTTTGAAACCAAAAAAAAATAATAGTAGGATGAAACCTATTGGAAAAGGAAGGGAATATAACAAAAATGAAAGGGAAAATAATTTACGGGTGATTTGAGGTCGGGAAGTGGAGAGGGTGAGTTTTTAAGGGTAAAAAACGGTTTATCTCGATTTCCGGCAAAACTACAAATCCTATGGAAAAAAGCTAAATGGCGAAGTTGTAGGTAATAAAAGGATCTACAACTTTTGTATTTGCACTTTTTTCACATAACCTCAGAATTTATGTGAAAAATTTAAATTACCAAGTTTTTGGTTTTTAATTTTCTTTTACAAAAAAAAAATTTTAAAGAAATTTGGTTAAAACTTACCTTTTTATGTCCCAAACACACTGTAATTTTTTTGATTTAAAATATATATTTTTTCACCTTATTTTGACATAATATCGAAAAAGCACCCTAATTTTCATTCGAAAATTCTCACATCAAAATATCTGCTTTTTTAAAAAAGTCTGTGGGCTTTTTGTTCTTTGAAATCTCTACTTTCTGATGGTGTAAAAAAAATTTACATTACTATGGTAAATGTTCTCATAAAATGTAAAGAAACAAAAAAATCCGATTTTTTTTAAATAATTATGTACAATTTTGAGCTATTTATTAAAATTTACACTTTAGTTACTCGAAAAACGTAAGATTCCATTTTATATTGATAAACAAAAAGATAAACAAAAAAATTGCAAATCGAAATATACTACTATAATTTACAACCAAATAAGTTAATAGCCCTTGGTCTTATAATATTTTGACACAATCTGATTTCTCTTCTTATTGGGAAGAAATTGAAACTTAACAGAAAGGTCCAAAAGAACCTCTTGTATTATTGCCATATTAATAAAAACTAGGAAGATAATAGTACCTTATATGTGAATTGATGAATTAAACGTACCCGTCATAATTTGAAAGAAAATTAAAACAGTCATAGCTCATAGCAAACTATAAAAATACGTCCCGCGCTCCTAGAAACATTTTATTGGTAAAAATCAGCCAATTTTATCAGTAAAAATATTGAATAAGGATAGAATATACTTTTAATTACAATTATTTAAGTGGTTTACTTAATAATTTTTATTTGGTTTGAACCTATATCTATTGATACCAATTAATACATACTGATTAGGTAGGTACGTTGGGTACTTTTACCTGCAAAGTATATTTTTCTACCAACTTTAGTAAATGAAAAATGTTGGATAACTATAGAACCTACTTATAATTATAATTTTTTAAGTTATTTGCTTAAATAATATTAGTAATTTTTATTTTGTTCCAACCTATATCTATTGATGCCAATAATTTAATACTGATTAGATTAGGTACCTTTTAATCTGTAAAATATATTTTTTACCAACTTTAGTAAATGAAAAATAATGGAGAATTATAGAATAGACTTTTAGTTATAATTTTTTAAACTGTTTATTTTAAATCATCACTTGTACTAAAAACTAACAAACCTGGACCTTCCTGAGAGAGATTCTGATGTTTGGTAAGAACTAAAAACATGGGGCACATAAAAACCATATTTCAAATGCGCCCCACGTTTTTATTTCTTACCAAATGTCAGAATCTCAGGATGGTCCAGGATTTAAAATAATATTGTAAGTTAAAAGGTTTTTTACCTATTTTTATTTAAGAGAAATTCAACAGTTATACTAAACAATTCCTTATTCGTATTAATACGTATAAAAATGTAACTTTCAATTTTTCACAAAAAAACAAAAACCTCTGATATAAAAAAACTTTTTAAAATTATACTCTTTGGTTTAAATTTAAAATTATACTCTTTGGTTTAAAAAGGAACCCAAAATTAATGGTAACAACCTAATGAATAAGAATAATAATCGGAATAATAATAATAAGCCAAAAATAAATTGTGGTTAGGTAGTTAAATGCCTGTAGATGGTGTTTCTCGGAATACCGAGAAACATAAACAATAGGTGGATGTATTGTCTTTTCCTATGGGTCCTACAGCATAAGCACTTGGGTCCGTAGTCAGTAAAAATGTTACATGTATTCACCTATTGTGTTGCCGGTGAGATATCGACATACCAATTCGCAAGAAAATAATACCTAAATGTCGCGGCAGATCGTTAATATACAAAAGAAATATTAGAGGCCTTAAATATTGAGCAAGTAAATCTTAAACGAATTATATGTTTGTTTTTTCCAGAGAGAGATGTTCTACACAATTGTGAGCGGCAACGAGAACAACAAGTTCGAGCTAGTAAAGAAGCACGGCGTGTGGGCCCTCCACTTCAGAAGGAGGCTGAAGAAAGCGGGCGCCTTTGATTTGATAATCCACGGCCGACCCGAGGACAGTGCGAGTAGCGAAAATGAGGTCTACGAGAAGCCCTTGACTCTCCGGGTACGGATAATAGTCACAGAATAAAGTCAAATAGCCGTTTTGGAGTTAGTTTAATTAATTTGCTGCTTTGCATGGAAAGCGTGGACTTTTATGCAAAACCTCTGTAAGTGCAACAATGATAAATTATTAGTAATTTTAACGAGATTATCAAGTGGGTCATCCCATATATGCAGTAATACACAAAGTGCCTTTGTGATATATTATACATTGCCATATCGTGAGAAAAATCACTGCCAAAATTCATGTGTTCTGTTTGCACGGCAGAAATATTTTTATACTGGTTAGCTCCTGTACTGCCCATTTGTTTCTCTTTATTTGTTATTTAATATTAAATTTAGTGATGTAAATGGGAGAACATTCCCTTCGTGCTGTGTAGAACATTCGCGCACTATAAATCGTTCGTGCGCGCACGATAGTTCGAGGGCACACTCAACACAGAAGAGAATTTCAGCAAGATTCCGCCCGATCAGCGCGCTTCTCTCTTCTCTCGAGCACGTATTTTAAGCTACATTCTCTAGCACGTATTTTTGGAGAACGTTCCTCGAGAATCAACAAGCATGACCTAGAAGAAACGAGCTTAAACACAAAAAAAAATAGAATTTATATTTGGGGTGAAGTGAAGTAGATAGAAACTTACTTTTCGTGGTTCTTTCTGAAAATGCTCAAAATGCTCCTAATGCTTCATATGAAAATAAGAGTGTATTCATATTCTGTGTTGCAAATAATACAACAATAATTCCTAACATCAAAAGAAAATTATTAAGTAAGTAAAAAAATACTGGTTTATCAGTAAACAAGTATTTGCTATTTTTTTACTTATTATTTTTTTTTATATTAAGTTATTACTGTATTATTTGCAACACAGAATATGAATACTCTTATTTTCATACGAAGCATTAGGAGCATTTTGAGCTATCTCAGCATTTTTAGCATTTTCAGAAAGAACCAGGAAAAGCAAGTGTCTAAATGTGAAGTATTTAGAAATTAACAAAAGTATTTTACACCCCAAATATAAATTCTAGTATTTTTTTCGTTTATGCGCTCGTTTATTCTCGTTTCAGGAGCTTCAAAAATACGTGCTCGAGAATGTTACATCACTAATTAAATTTTTAACAAATTTACCTTGTGTTCAGTAGAAAATAATGCAAACCAATCAAAACCATTTCTAACATATTTTTTATAACACACTAATTGATAAGAGATCGTAATAGTTTTAAAGTATTATAGAATTACTACTTTTAAATTAGATTAATACCCACATTTTACAGAATATATAATTGTATTTATGTCTTTCGTGTATAGATAGGTAATTAATTAGTTGCCTAATCCTATTTACTGACTTCTTTGTAATATATTTGCTTTCAAATAAAAATGCAATTTGCAAAAGAATTCGATTTTCCTTTTTTATACCTCATACCTCATTGTCTATCCCAACTTTTTTTATAAAAAAATCGTACCTACTAGTCATTTAATTTCATTTTTATTACAATTAAGTTTATTACAGTTAAATTTTATCACGGCAGGTCATAGGAAATTCTTCATTTGCAACAAAACTTTCACAATTTTGTTGTGATATATTTAACTAACAACGCTATACATAAAAAACTGAAATGAGCTTTTTCGTATTTTGTCAAATATCTCTAAAACCCACCGAAATATCTTGAACTTTTATGGATCATTTTATTACCCATTAAAATAGGAAACTTTTTCCCATTAAAGTAACCATATACTCTCTCTCTGTATACGTAAATTAAATCTGGGCCACCCTGTATATAATATATACTTAATAACAATATATTCGGCATAAATTACACATTTATTAATAATTCTTGTACTGTTCATCTGCTAAACATAACGCTGCATGTGTTTCAGCATTAATGTTGTGCTAGTCCCGCATATATTAATGATGAATTATTAACAAATACCTACTGCAATCAAAATGTAATTATTGAAAGTTTCATGTGGAGAATATTATTCATGGCTGGCCTGGAAATAAACCTGTGTTGATTTAAAGCAATAATAAAACGTAAAATTAATTAAAACACACGTAAAACTGTGTTTTAATACCTACGCCATTATTTGTGACATGTATTCATATCTATTTACATAGGTATTAAAAGTCCCTTCATTATTCGGACTAATTGTTAATATTGTAAAATTATGCATACTTACTACTTATAATCTAATAGAAGTCCCATTATACCTACATACCAGTAGCCAGCTGAATTTTCTTAGCGATTTAATGGTTTTTAAGTAAACGTTATATACGGACCACAATTTTTACTATTCATGTATACCACCGTTTTACCAGATTCTTTAATAGATATTTCACTATCAGGATTTTGTTTTTGAGATATTCAGTTCAGATTTCACATTCTGTGGTATAAGCAGTTAAGTCTCTAGTCTTATCTCTGGTCGTCCTAGGTAGGTACTTTCTTTATTTAAAATTAGTGATTTTAATGTGCAACAAGTTTCATTGTTTTACCTACTTACTTTTTATCATTTAAATTCCCTTTAAATTCTAGATTCTAGTGCCATGATTTTAGAGATCTACCTACTCAAAAAAATTTTCGATTTGACGGATGATGTACCTACCTACCATAGTTATTTAAATTCACCTAAATTCTACCTAAATATTTAAATTCACTTTTTCTACGTTCATGCAAAAACTTTATCGAGCAAATATTGGTTCTTCTCATCCATAGATTAATATATTATTTCTCATCTGTCATTCTACTAATGTTTCGTCTGTTTTGTGATCATGACAAAATTAACAAACAAAAATATTTTAAAAAATGTGCCATTTACTAATGCCACCTAAATAAAACATTTTTTGGATTTGACATGAACATAAAAAACATATTGTATGCAACTCGTACAAAAAGTGTTTATTGCACACTTACTTTTTGCACTTGTACGGAAAACGGGGATATGCGAACCACAAAGTCACCGGCCCCATACGCCCTCCCTTTCTATCAAACCTTACTACCCTGATATTAGAAGGAGAGTATCCGATTTACTGGTGACTTTGTGGTGTCGCCGATTGTACGCAAAAAATACAATGCAGTCATACAAAACACCGAAAGAGGCATACACGTAGACACAACCGAAAAAGGCACACATAAAACATAAAAAAGCAATAAATCGTCATAAATCATAAAGATTGTAGTGTAGGCCGTAGCTACACAGTATTGGTATAAGTAACATATACTGTGGTAGCGTTGATTGAAGGATTCACTCAACGGTGTAGGTATGCGTATGCACGAAACATTAATTTATGTACCTATATTTTAAATATGAGAATAAGTATGAATGTTACAAGATATAAAAACACATACATAGACAATGTTTATTTATAAACATATGAAATAAAGAGAGTGAATATGACGATTCGCAACGTTTGCAAATGTTGCAGCAAAATTCTCGTACCATTACCATTCTCCAAAATATTTCGCCAAAAATTAACCTTTCGCTATAGCTCATGTGGTTTCTCATTTTCGCTTTCTTCCTTCTTATCGAGAATGTCATTTTTGCTTTTACTGACTTTATTTGCATATTTAAAACCGCAATTTCTTGCCATGCTTTTCCTACTTAATAGTAATTAAATTAAATGCAACGTTTTCGTGGCGCATCGTTGGTTATGATGTTGGATTTAAAACGTTGCAGATGCTATGGTTTGTGATATGCTACCAATTTTCTTTGATGTACCAAAATGTAGTGGAACAGCAGCGATCCCGCGCATAGTGCATAGTTTGCATGCGCCTTTGTGCGCGCTCTAACGTCCAAATTTCGTGATATATGCTGCAACGTTCGCGAACGTTCCAGATTCCATCTATTCAGAGTATCTATGCACCTTAAGACAAGGCTCCAAGATAAGGCCTGCCAAGTACCTTAATATAAGGGATAAACTACTTCATTTACCAGGTATACATACACTGTTTAGTTCGAGTTAACTAACTTCAAACTAACATGCGTCAAATTAGGTCCTTTTTACTTGTCTGTATACATGACACGTTATTACCAACTGAAGATAACCATCAAATTTTGATTTTGTGCTTTTTGTATTGTAACGTTTCTCACCTAAAAGTTGGCAACGTCCAATTTAGCAATTTAGTTCAAATTACAAGCGAGCTAAACGTTTACATGATTTTTGGAACCGGACTAAAAGCGCTAGCGCACATATTTAACCCGAACTTACTAAGGCCGAGCTATCGAGCTAACAAAGTTAGTTCGAACTAGCAACCGTATACATGTTTGGACTTATTAGTTCGAACTCATTTATTTCGAACTACCCGGTGCATGCAAGAAAACTAGAACAAGGAGATCGAGCTCGCGTAAAATAAGTACCGAGAGAACGGCACAAATGCCGTCGAAATCCGCTAGGCGATTAGCGGTGCCCTTCCTAGGATCGGGAGTCTCCGTCAGCCTGCATGCTTTCTCAGGTTAAGGTACAATTATGCGCGGTACCGCTTTTCCCAGATATTAATGGCCGAGTGCTCTCTACGTGTTAATCCTGGATTATGGTTAAGCCTGACTTATTTTGACACAAGTGTATGCAAATATGTCAAAATAAGTCAGGCTTAACCATAAACATAATCCAGGATTAACACGTACGGTGCACTCGGCCATAAGTATTTCTTTCGACGTATTTGTGCTGCCCGAAAGACGCGAGCTCGGTCTCGTTGTTTTAGTCGTCTTGGGTGCATGTACACGTGCAAAAAACACGATTCTTCAGAATTCAGTAGTTTCAGGTTGCCCAATAACGGCAAAGTGTTCTGTGGAGAACACTTATTTTTACATGCCAGAGCCACCATGGTGTAATTGCGTGGTTTTAGCAAATTTTGTCATATGTTGCGCCATAAAACCTTCAACGGAATATCGCTCCGCGCTCGATTTGTTTCTAATTTTTCTTCTTAGAGTATATTAAATAAAGAAACAGAACACTCAAGGCGCATTGTAGTGTTTTCAATCAAACTAAATAATCATGACGCTCATAGCATCATCAATTTAATCAGGTCAATCAGATAGAATTCAATAAACTTTGAAGAGTGCGTTCTACCTTTCTGGTGTTTTGTGACTGTCTTGTGATTCAGCCTCCTCAACATTCAACAGTTCACAGTTGTGCCCTAGATTAAAATTGTGCTTTGTGTTGTGTTGAAATGTAAGATTCAAATGTTGAATTTTGATCGTGAAATTATGATAACGAGAGGTGTAAGCGTAAAGTGGATGATAATATATATCTACATACCTATTATAACCAAATGTATAAAAAGTTCAACGCCAGAAAACAATGTGAATATGAAAATAACAACACGACCTACTGAAATGCCAGGTTTCCAGTTTCGTATTTTGGCAATGAATCGACTTCAAAGGTATGTGGTATGTCTAATAAAATATGTTACATAGGTAATTAAAATTACAATAAATAAATAATACACTCTGCAAAGTCACGCTGTACAATCGCAGCAGAAGCCCACGGCCCTTTCCTCCCATACCCAGAGTTCCTTTAGGTCCCTTGGTAGACCCGCAACGCCGATTCTAGTTCCTTGCTCGGCTACTACGCATCTATCACGTTTCCTTTTTAAAACTTTCACGGTAAAGGATCTAGGCTTGCACTTGTAAATATTAAACCAGCAATTCTCCGCGAGGCACTCGACTGATCTCAGGTATCTCGGGAAATAATCAGGGCCCAAATCCGTCCATTTTATCCTTGATTTGCAGTGCCATTCCTGTAAATAATCCAGGTCCCTCTTGAACCTGGAATTGAAGACATACATAAGTCAGAGTATCTCTTAACTCTTTCAGTTTTAATGGTAGATTTATATATATATATATATATATATATATATATATATATATATATATATATATATATATATATATATATATATATATATATATATATATATATATATATATATATATATATATATATATATATATATATATATATATATATATATATATATATATATATATATATATATATATATATATATATATATATATATATATATATATATATATATATATATATATATATATATATATATATATATATATATATATATATATATATATATATATATATATATATATATATATATATATATATATATATATATAGACATATACAGGGTGGTCCACTTTCGAAATATGTTCCGATATAACGGTAATAACAACGTTAACAATAACTCGAAATTAAATTACTTGATACAATTCAATTAACTGTCATTATAAAAAGCAAAAACTGACAGTGGTATTCATTTTGTTTCATGGCCTACTACGACAGATTAAAATTTGTTTGAATTCCAGTTGCTTAAAGAATTTTAATTTTTTACTGGCAAACGGTGTGTCAAACGAAAAAAAGTAAGGAGCCTTTTTCTGTTGTAAATTGAACAAGGATTCTAGAAATAGTTTTTGTTTCTAAAAAAACATTGGCGTACCATTTTTTTAATTAAAATTTCCCGAAGATCTGTCCGTTCGCACGTCACTGGCGGAAGAAAAATAATATTCTTTACGTAAAAATATGTATCTAGATTACCTATTTAAAGGTTCAAAATTTCATTTAAATTTCTAAAGTAGTTAAAATTTATAATAACCTAAAACAATGTTTCGTATCTGCGGTTACCGACGGACGGTGCGGGCAGCGTTTTCGTTCATATTAAATTTTAGTTTTTCCAGTTTTTTACACTCGGAGACGATTAAATACTTTTTAATCGTCTGCGGATGATGCCAACTTGGTTGGCGAAACGCGAGTCGAACGAAGTGAAAGTGTTTTGGTGTTTGTGGAAACTACTCCGAGTGTTATAATTACATCAAAGGTTCCAGCCCTATCCAGTTTCCAGTTTTTGTCCAACTAGGCAACTGCTGTTTGTTTTAACGAACTTATCAGGTGATTTATGATAAGTAGGAAGTACGTAGGTATGTTATACACTGATGTAGACCTAAAAATGTCCACATTTTATTTGCTTTATTATTTTTTGGTAGGTACCTATTAATTCTGGTAATTCTTTATTTTACAGACTTTTGCAGTTTCAGGCTTCAATATACTCCAGGTTTTCATGCTTAAAAACAGAATCCTATGTTTAAGCCTGACTTATTTTGAGACATTTGCAATAGGCAACAAGAACAAGCAACGAGCACAATTTGAAATGTCAACATTGTCAACAGCGCACTGCTATAACCGTACCTACATACAAGCTTTTTTATTTTTATTGGATTTAGGTGTATTGTCGTCAAAAATTAAACACTATATAATTATATTTCGCGGGGTGTTCGCCGTATGTACCTAACCATAAAGGAAATGACATTCCTTGGGATGGGAATAAATTTGTTTGTTCGGCACGTAATGTGAAATAAAGAGCGTCACAAATTTATAAAAAAAACTGAGATAAATTGATCATAACGTGCGGGTCTATCTATCATCCTGTCCGTGCAAACCGAGCCGCTGACAGGGCTACGAGGGTTAAACCGTCTGCGCTGCTTTTACCTCTACCCGCAAACATCAAATGGTCGCAGGTCGAGTGTCGGATATGGCGGAATACTGTGGAAAAAATACTGCACTCGGCATCAAAGTTGAAACGCCCTGGAAACTTATTTTACAATGCTAGAGTAAATGCAGTTAGTAATAAATACTGTCTTTTATTTATTTAATTGCTGAAACATAATCATGAAAACATTAGTTTCTTATGGTCCCTGACTGAGAAAATGTTCAGGTGCATGAAATAATAAAATTATGGAATTAGGTGTTGGTTGCTGACTAGCCATGGGGAGGGGGGCTTGCCCCTGTCTACGCCCCTGGTTCATCTAGACGGTTATACTAATTTAGGTTTAAAGACGAATTAATTACATACATACCTACTGCTTCCAAAAAGATTAATCGTAGCTTCCACATGGTTCGTCAAAGTCCATGCCGGCTGATCTTCGATATCTTCATGAAACTTGCTGTCAACATAAAAATCCAAATCCTCCCCTATCTTCCTTTTCCCGTTTGCGTTCATTTCTACAACAGGGACGTCTATGCTCATATATCTAGCGTTAAAAGCAGCCCCTAGTATTTCTTCCAATACTATTTCGGGTAGTTCATTACAGATTACCTTAAAAAATATGTTTCAAATGAACATACAATCCTTACGTTGTGACATACACTAGTGAGTAAGTAAGAAAGTAAGTAAGTAGGTACTGTTTGTAACATTGAAATATGAAACATAAAAAAATTTCAGAGGGTACCCACAATCGATCGAGGGAAAATACCCCTCCCTCGATCGAAACAAAAATGGGCAATTGCATATTCAACAAGTACATTTCTTTCCATAATTTTTGACATAAGAAATAATGCGCAATATTCAGAAATACGTGTTTAATTGCAGCTTGAATTTCTATGACGTCATTAAGCGAAAATAGACAAATCACTAGATATATATGTATATATAAACACTAATATCAACAGCAATGGCCGACAGGAAGCAGTGAGGCGTCGCTGCCGTCAATTTATAGACAGAATACCCTAAAAATCATTACATTTGCCGCACTATTTATAATTGCGCTTAGTGACGTCACATGATTTTATTTATTTATTTTACAGCTTGTTTTAGAGCTAAACAAAAAAATAAAAAATACGGGTATCTTCTTTTTCCATTTATTTTCTTCTCCCATTGTTAAAAAAACTGGGAAAATACCCCACTGCCGCAATGGGAGATCGGGGCGGTATAACTTTTCTTACAGCAAGCGCTAAAGGCGCTTTCAGTCAACAAGTTGTTATGTTTTGATATAATACTAATAACTAATCAATTTTAACACAAAACCCACCAAATTATACACTAAATTAAAGAATTTTTTCTGTTTTACTTCTATTTCAAGAATTATTGTTGACCCCACTTTACCACAAAAAGTTCGATGGTATTAGGCAATTTAGGGATCCAATGATGCCGATGTGACACAGCCGAGGAACGTGTAAAATGGATCTGTAATATTTGAATGGGAAACATCTGATTCTGCATCACATTCACCATCCAATTGTTTTATGATATGACGAAAGGTATATAGTGTGATCAATATTTTGTTATACTATATAGTCCAGGCTATGAACGGGGATTTATGCTATAATAAAAAAAAACATGTAGCTTCGAATCGAAAAATGTT
Source organism: Tetropium fuscum (assembly GCA_964058915.1). Lineage (NCBI taxonomy): Eukaryota > Metazoa > Arthropoda > Insecta > Coleoptera > Cerambycidae > Tetropium > Tetropium fuscum. The sequence goes on from CAXKVY010001495.1 coordinate 117,450, forward strand.
TGAGGATTTCGCTTCAGGGGGTCCTCAGGATCATTCATACACCTTAAAACCTCTTGGGAACCCAAATCCCACCCTTTGAGGAGCAAATGGCTGAAAATCCCCCTCAAATTATTAAAATATAAAAGTATTTTGGCATTTCGAGTGCACCTAGAGGGTTTTTTGGGTCGCTGAACCAGAATATGACATCAGATTTACTTGGAGTCCATCATAGGGGTGCTAAATCCATAAAGTTGGCCAATTTTGCACCCCCAGAATGTTTTTTCGCAATTTACTTGTTTTTGGCATCTCGAATGCACCAAGGAGGTTTTTTGGGTCGCTGAATACGATTACAAAGTCAGATTCATTTGATTATCATCGTAGGGGTGGTAAAATTGCAGAAATTGGCCGTTTCTGCACCCCCAAAGTGTTATTTCGCAATTTGGATAGGATATTTTCACAATTCCAATGAAGAGCTGCGACCTACAAATTGGGGATGGAAAATACAGGCGGGTGAACTCAGTCCTGTCCGAATTACAGAGGTACCAGCGCCAGAACAAATATTAAATGTTATTTCGTGTGGATGTATAAAAGGATGCGGGAGATCATGCGGCTGTCGAAAGAATGGCGTACGATGCACAGTGAACTGTACGAATTGCAAAGGATCGACATCTGCCAATGTTGACAGCGAGATGTCTGCCAGTGATGATGAAGATGATGATACACAATTATACGATCATATAGACTTTACCAACGGCGAAGATGAAGATGAAGATCAACGTGGTAATAATATTAGAGGCGAGCCAATTGCCGAGTAAATAATTTGATAAAAAAAATAAAACGTTAAGAATAAACTAAAATATAAATAATTAAATATTTGTGTTCTTTTTCAAACTACGATTATTATTCCTATCATTTTTTTTGTGCTGGTAAGTCCCCCCTGGCCTCCGACTAGCCCAGAGAGTCCCTCCAGCCTCGTTACTCAACGACCGCTCCCCACGTCCGCAGGGTAAGCGGTCATTGAGGTCGCAATTCATGTGTCCTGAGTAGACGCAACGAACCAAGTATGACGGCCTTCATATTATTATTATTATAACTATTATTATTATTATTATTATTAAAAAAGGGGAGAACCCCGAAATAAATTTAAATTGGAAAAATATTTAAAATTGGAATAAACATTTAAAAAGTGTCAAATATTAAACAAAAAAACAAGTGTCAAATATTAAACATTTTAAAGAGTGCCAAACTAGCAATTTTATCAATTTTACCACCCCCTACGATGATAATCAAATGAATCTGGCTTTGGAATCGTATTCAGCGACCCAAAAAACCCCCTTGGTGCATTCGATATGCCATAAACATATAAATTGCGAAATAACACTTTGGGGGTGCAGAAACGGCCAATTTCAGCAATTTTACCACCCCTACGATGATAATGAAATGAATCTGACTTTGGAATCGTATTCAGCGACCCAAAAAACCTCCTTGGTGCATTCGAGATGCCAAAAACAAGTAAATTGCGAAAAAACACTCCGGGGGTGCAAAATTGGCCAACTTTATGGATTTTACCACCCTTATGATGGAGTCCAAGTAAATCTGATGTCGTATTCGGGTTCAGCGACCCAAAAAACCTCCTAGGTGCACTCGAAATGCCAAAATACTTTTATATTTTAATAATTTGAGGGGGATTTTCAGCCATTTGCCCCCCAAAGGGTGGGATTTGGGTTCCCAAGAGGTTTTAAGGCGTATGAATGATCCTGAGGACCCCCTGAAGCGAAATCCACAAAAAATTTTCGATTCGAGGCTACATGTTTTTTTTTTATTTTCCGGTTCATAGCCTGGACTAATATGATAATGTCATAATGTGATGGGTGATGTATATAAAATCATTTGTTTTTCCTTGAATTCCTGGAAATCGGTTATACTTGACAACGCTGTTAAAAATGCTATAGCAGGTCTGAAGTGATCGATGTAATGAGCCTCTTTTGCTCGGTTTTTTATGTCTCATATTTCTATGTTACAAACTATTAGTAAATCGTTTATTTCATCAGATGATACCGTGTAGACGGGAGAGTTGGCGGCCGCGCTTGTATTTTGAGAAGTGGTTAAGAGTTAAGGGGACCATCTGGAAGTGCCCCTGTGAAGGACACGTCAGACGCCTCAAAAATGAAAAAAGAATGTTCAGAAAATGAGCATACATCCAGGGTGAAAATTTGCATATTATCTGTTAGAAGGTCACAGATAACGTATGTAAACCGTCACACGCCTAGTTCGCAGCCAAAGGGGTCTAAGACGCCCCAGTTGTCTAGACGCCCAAGTGGTCATTTTTTAAAATTTTCTTACCTCCGTCTGACGTTTTAACATATTGCAACAGAGCTCATAAATTAAAATCGTCAGACGAAAATGCCGCTACGAAGTCCCCCTACAACGTTCACAAAATTCCGGCCCGCCTGAGGGTTCGGTCAGGCTGGCGAGGGATTTGTCGTGAGCAAAAAATCGTGGACGACAATGTAGTGGGAGACATGCGACATTCTGTTCACCGCAAAGTCGCAAAGCGATTAAAAATTTAGTTGAAACAATGCCTCTCTCACGAAAACGTCGAATTGCTCTGCTTTTGGAGAACGATATTTTGCCCAGTTACTTTTCCCAGAGCAAAAAAAGACAATATGGTGTACATCCTGTTAATAGATACAGACAGGAGTATGGAGAGTTTCATCATTTGTACAGACAGTTGCGAAAATATCCGGAGAGGTTTTTCCAGTACCTTAGGATGTCTGTAGAAACGTTTGACATGTTACTGAAGAAAATTGAAAGCAAAATTGAGAAACATACTACAAATTTAGAAAAAAAATAAAAATTTCTTTAAAACACGAAGCCATATTGGCGTGGTGACAGCACACATATAACTAAATCACAGTAAATATCGCTCAGATATCAAACAACGTTGAATTCAGAACGACACGCTTACTCGCTAAGCGATATTTCGCGCATGTTTTGTGTCAGTATGGCCGCTACAGTTTGTTGTTTACGTGTTTGAATTTCTTTTTTGCCGCTCTGTCGTTCACGATTTTTCGCTCACGACAAATCGCTCGCCAGCCTGGCCGAACCCCGAGACGTAGATATATACTTTTTTTTCGTAAATTCATTTTCCATACCTCCTGACATTTGTAGCTACATATTATCATAGAGTCAATTTGAAATACATATCATGTAAATGGCAGTGGCGGCTCGTGACTAAAGCATCTGATAGGGCAGACAAATGTAATATTGATATGAAATTTGGCCCGAGAAGCATTAATGGCGCCGCAGTTAAAGCAAAACAAAACCGGTGTCTTCGCCTTGGCCATTGAAATGGTGCCTATCAGTGCCAAATTAAACAGGTAGTGCCAAAACTGACAAAGACGCTTAATGAAGTGCGAAATTTTTTTAAATTTTCAAGGTCACGCGTTTTCCTGGCACTCCTGAAACATCCATTTACAAAAAATTACAGGGTTAAACAAAAATGATTTTTGGAAAAAGTATCAAACTTTTTTGAAATAATATTTATTCACGAATTACTGATGTTATAAATAAATTGAAATAAACAAAATATATTTTATTAGATTGTTAAATATCTTTTATAAACCAATAGGTATTTCGTTTGTCGAATTTACGATCAATGATTCAACGAATTTTAACTTTCCTTGCCGTATTTCGATTTTGTTATTTAACTCTAGTTTGTCAATTTACTTTTGGAATTTTAAAACAATAAACTTTTTCTTGAATTTGTGATATGAGTAGTTTGTGTGTTTGAAAAAAAAGAACAGCTCGTAGGTATATCAGAACGTTCCAAAAATAAACAGTTCAGCAAGAACCAACGGGAGGTTCAGAGTTCATTAATACTTTCAATTAAATAATTTTTAATGGTTTTCGACAGACCACTAAAAACAGTAGATTCATCCAAAAATTCTTTGCTTTTATTATCATATTTGGAAAGTAGACTTGCAAGCTGGCTGGGAATAAATGCTTTTCATCAAAATCTAAACTGCAAATTACAACGCAAAAAATTACAAAATACGAATATTAGGATAAGAAATATTTAAATATGTAAGGTAAGTAGGTATCTAATCAAATCACGTCAATCACGAACGACAAGACGAAAAATCGAAGGAAAAACTAAATCCACATACCTACTCTACCCGGTATTGTATCTTGTATCTGCACAATACAACTGTGATCTAAACTCTAAACTGAAAACAGAAAACAGTGAAATCTGAATCCTTAATCATATGATTTTGTAACACCAATCACTAATTAAGGGCTGAAGCTGAAGGGCGCGAATCGTGGACGTTACATCACTCAAACCGCGCCGATGGGCAAGCCCGTAGCATAATATACAAAATAATGCACGAAACAGGTGCGCCTGCACTGAATTCCTCTTCAAGTCGGTTTAAGAAGTCTATTTTATTTAAAACTCAAAAAATATACTTCCCACTACTTGATTGATGGGGTATCGTTACTTATTAGTTTTATTTCTTAATTTTTTAGATTTAGATTTTAGATTAGACATTAGCAATTACTTGATACATAATTATATAAAAATCATAGCTGAAAAGCTAAAGAATGAAGGGCGATCTTATAATAATAAAGTTTTTATTATTTTAATTACGTATCACTTCGATTGTACGGATTTAAAATTTCATCTAGAACCGAGGTATTTAATATTTATTGTTAAGTTTTAAGACAAAAATTATTAGTTCAGCAAATAGTTACTTTGCCGCTTTAGAAAAGTGACGGTCGATCGGCGCAGGTCAGCCTACGGGCCAGCCCATCTCAGACTGTCTCAGGCTGGATACAACCTAGGCATACGTTTACCGTTTCGTTCGCACAATCGTCGCCGCGTATACCTCGAACGTATATCGCGAATTAATACAGGCCTGCTTGTCATCTACAGGCTTGCCCATAGCGATGATTAGCAGGTCTCCCTCGAGCTATGGGCAAACAGATCTTACCTATTACTAATTTATTTCGGGTGCGTAACGCGCAAAATTTAAATCGGAATGTGATTACTGATTAATAATATACTTTTTACTTTTTATTTATAATCTTACTTAAGACTTTTAAAAATCTGTTATGCTATTGTGTTAAAACATATTGAACATTCTGCATGATAAACATTTGATTGAAACATTTTTTTGAATATTGTTTTTTCTTTTATATTTATACCTTAAATCCTAGGGTGCACCCTGCCCACCTCGAGGAGCCGCCACTGGTAAATGGTCGGACGTAATACCACTGCAAAACCCCCCTGAAATATCGTGAAATTCCAGCTTAAATTACTGAATATTGTTTCCACATTTTATTAATTTATTGAAATACTTGTCGAGTTACTATACGTTATAGAAGAAAGTCAATCTATGGGTAAAGTTTCTAGCACATACACATGAAAATGAAATGATATTTCGTCTGAAAAGTGAAAAAAGTGACTTTTTCAAAACTATTTTGCAAGAAAAGACCATGGCGCGTATCTCGCTCTTTTAACTTTTTTAATGGCTTACTGTATATGTCAAGATCTTTCATTTAAGCCCCATTTCAGCGGGTCCGTCCAAAATCTAAATTTACGACGTTTTTTTTTCTCTGGCTATATAACACGTTACTGACATACAAAAATTCTGTTAAGTTCTGAGGAACGTTTCCATATAACTAGGTATAGTTTGCAACATCGAAATATGAGACATAAAAACCCGAGCAAAAAACATTATATCGATCTCTTCACACGTGCTACCGCATTTTTAACAGCGTTGTCAAGTATAACCCATTTCCAGGAATTTAAGGAAAAACAAATGACTTTATATACATCACCCATCACATTATGACGTTATCATGTAGTAGGTATAACAAAATATTGATCACACTATATACCTTTCGTCATATCATAAAACAATTGGATGAACAAGTGAAGTGAAGTGAATGTGATGCAGAATAAGAATGTTTCCCATTCAAATATTACGGATCCATTTTACACGTTCCTCGGCCGTGTCACATCGGCATCATTGGCACTCATTTGGATGCCTAAATTGCTTAATACCATCGAACGTTTTGTGGTAAAGTGGGATCAATAATAATTCTTGAAATAGAAGTAATACAGTTATTCTTTCATTTAGTGTATTAGTGTTGGTATTATTTTGATGGGTTTTGTGTTAAAATTGATTAGTTATTAGTATTCTATCAAAACATAACAACTTGTTGAATGAAAGCGCCCTTATAGTGACGATTTTAGTTGCTTTAAGAAAAGGTATAATGCCCCGATCTCCCATTGCGGCAATTGTCGGTATCCTTTGAAAATTTTTTGTCTAATATTTCGATGTTACAAACAGTACCTCGAACTTTAGTGTGGAATTGAAATTCGCATCATATAGGGTCTTTACAACTTCTCTGATGGCACAAATGATTGCTGATATTTTGCTACTCAAAGAATTAGATATGCGTATTCCATATCAAAGTATCGTAACGTTAATTATTTGACGAGTCGATGTCGGTTAAATTATTTACTTTAAACCATACGAAACCTGTTTTTTCTTCATTTAACATTAGTTTGTTCTTCAAAAACACTGTTTAATTGACTTCATTAGTATGTTGCCACTTTCTATTATGTTCATACAATCCGAACCCGCAATTAATAAGTTAGTGTCTTCTAAATAATTAACAATACGTTGTTTTTTGAAAATAACATTTTGATTTCCATTTGAAATTATGTTCCTAATGTCATTTATAAAAATTATAAAACATTACCTTTCCGTCTTTGTTTATAGTCGAGGCACACATGACAACAATCACACTTAAAAACAACATGTAAGCATGGTTTATCATGGTAGATATCTGCGCACATTCCACATTGATAACACCGATCGCTGTCTACACGCGAGCGAATGTAGTAATTAGCATTTCAACTGTATGTACTGACCGATTGATGGCATGGGTTCGGATTTTTAGCGCTGATTGAAACAATTCCGAAGATATTTCGCTTGGGTACATTTTTAAGTTCCGCATCTTCTGTACTAAGTATAGGTACTTAATATATTTTTAAACTAAAGTCTTTTTCATCTATCTTGGCGTATGTATGGATCAATTTACGCGTTACGTTTGATGTTTTTGGTCAATTTATAGGAGCATCATCATGCGACGTATGTTGATGCAATAAACGACTGACGCCTCATAGAGTACAATACAATTTCGGCCATGTTAAGCACTAACGCATGTCCTACTTAGATTTTTCGGAAACAATGTCAGTAAAAATGTTTGTAAACAATTTATTATTTTTCGTACTTCCGGGACCAAAGTAATCACTTCGCTCCCTTATAGACCGTGAGATCAGGGCCGGATTATAATTTTTTTCACCCATAGGCAACTATATTATAGCGCGCCCCCCCCCCCCACTACAAAATTTTTAAAATGCTTTCCAAGTTTTTATTAATGATACAAAATAATGTAATATAAAAAGCAACATATACTCAGCACAAACAAATAAAAATAAAAACATTAAATGGAAAAAGTTGAACAAATAGATGTAATAGTTATTTATGATCAAGTGTTAGTAACACTCACAAAATAAGATATTTTATTTTGTGAGTGGGAAAGTTTGCGAAACGAGTGTAAGCGAGTTGAGCAAACCCACGAAAAAACACTAAAGAGAAATATTTTGTAAACAAATAATAATTTTTAGTACTTGTATCATAAATAACTATTACATACGTTTTCTGGATTCCTTACTGGTGAAACTATTTATGATATCAGTAAAATCAAGCGCACTAGTTAAGTCATGGTTTATTGATAGCACAGATAAATTATTAAGTCCTTCTTGGCTTATGGCATTTCATAAATATATTTTTGTCCTTTTTAAAGTAGAAAATGATCTTCCCCTGGCCCATTTGTTATTGGTAGAGTCAGAAAAATTCTTAATGCAATTTCCACATTATGAAACATGGTTATAACATGTTTTTCCGTGATAAATACTAACATGTCTCTAACATTAACGATATTTTCTATATTTTCAACAAAATATTTCAAATAATTAAATACATTCCTCAGCCTCAGCAAAACATTCATCCAAATCGTTTTAATATTCAGCTTGCAACTTATTTTGAATTATTTCTTATATCGTTGTCATTCATAATCTTATTTAAAAACGAGAACTTTTTTTCTATTTCTCCGTAAGCCATCAATCACTTATTTAATTCGTGATCTAGCCTATCAATAATAGCAAGAAAAACATTAATTCTCATATCACTTTTGCCGTCGAATTTAGTTTTATTATCATGAGTTTCGTCAAAATGAAGCTTTCTCTTAAGTATCCTTTTTTGATCTTTATTATATCCATAATTTTGGATAGTTTTTTGCCCCTTTCTTTTTAATAAAAATAAGTTACAAAGATATAAAATTTTCCACAATTTTTTTTTAGTCTGGTATTTCGTATTACTATTTAAAATACGTGTACATACACCTAAAAATGAGTCCAGTTTTGCTGCAGGGTACAGGGTGCATGCTACAGGGTGGACAGTATGATACTGTCCACCCGACGGGCACCAGGTACCTCGGAGGCTGTTGCTGTTGTTGTGATATTCGTGTTCAGCAACCGCAAAAACCTCCCGAGTAGCAAAACTGGACTTATTTCCATCAATAATTACCGAATTTTTCTTATTTCTATTTAGTTCACAAAGTTTGTAGACGCTCTCACGAATCGAACGCACAAAATCGCATTAAGATCCATCTTACTGCTAAAATAATCGGAGGTTTATTATTTCCTCGGTCAGTCGAGGAAATAAAGGAATGAACTGCGCATGGTGCGTTATGATGTTGCTGATCAACATAAAACTTTCGATTCAGACCCATGAAATTACTGCAGCACTCCGAAGGATAACCAATGGTTGTACTTGTGGTGGAGGAAGTTCAAAGAATTTGTACAAAAGATCCTGAAACTTTCGAGAATATAAAATGATTTCTGCTTTTTCATGTATTGCAGGGCCTTTGGTACCCTTGACAATTTAAAAGACTTCTTTGCAGTTTCCTCCTTTTAGAAAATGAAGCAAGTTTTTTCTATATTCTCTTCCATGATTCAAGTAACTATCAAGGCTATGTATTTTACGTTAGTTTTCTGGTGAATACTAAATAACTTAAGCGGAAACATTGTTTCCAACACGAAACCTCATTGTTGTGTTACCACCTATCTTTGACAGTTTAGCCTAATTACCATGTCAACACGTCAACTCGCGAAAACAATTTGTTTGCCGTCATAGTGACTAACAAGTAGGCTGCTACAATCGCGCAAAAACAAGATGACGTGATATCTAAATGTTTCCAACAGAACAATGTATATCTAAGTTTGCAGCTTCCAAAGACCTGTGCTAACTTCATAGCACTCGAAAAACAGCAACATTTTCGCACTTAGGGTTTTTCACTATATCTTCGAAACTATGCGTTTGCTCATAAAACATGTTATAACGTTTTTAAAGTATTGACCTTACAATACAAAGGCAATCTCAAGTTCTGATTATTAGATTAGTTAGATTTGTATAGCCCCATATGACAATACTTTATTTGTTTATTGAAGTTTCTTAGTTTTAGTTTTATTATTTTATTTTATTACCTATACCTACCTATATAGGTACTGTTTGTAACATCGAAATGAGACAAAAAAAATTCAAAGGATATACCCACAATTGCCGCAATGGGAGATCGGGGCAGTATAACTTTTCTTACAGCAAGCTAAAATCGTCACTATAAAGGCGCTTTCATTCAACAAGTTGATGTTTTGATAGAATACTAATAACTAATCAATTTTAACACAAAACCCATCAAAATAATACAGTAAATTAAAGGACCCCACTTTACCACAAAACGCTCAAACGCTCGATAGTATTAGGCAATTTATATACAATATTTGAATGGGAAACATTCTTATTCTGCATCACATTCACCATCCAATTGTTTTATGATATGACGAAAGGTATATAATGTGATCAATATTTTGTTATACTACATGATAATGTCATAATGTGATGGGCGATATTTATAAAATCATTTGTTTTTTCTTAAATTCTTAAATTCCTGGAAATCGGTTATACTTGACAACGCTGTTAAAAATGCGGTAGCACGTATGATCGAGATCGAGATCGAGATGTGAATAGATCGATATAACGAGGGTTTTATGCTCGGGTTTCTAGCTCGGGTTTTTATGTCTCATATTTCGATGTTACAAACTATATGTATTTAGATATCTGTACTTTTTCTTTTTTTTATTAAATATTATTATTATTATTATATAATTATTTTTGTTTTGGCCCCTGGTGCGTAACTACATTTTTCTATCCTACTACAGAAAAAACTTGACCATGCCAGGTCTACACAAAACATGTATTTTTATAGCGCGATCCTCAACACTAAAATATTTTAGTATTTTTATATGTGGCAGTTTATGCAACTGTGCAGTTATCTAGCTAACGATTTAAAAGTAAATGCCGGTAACTGTAATTTAGATTAATTATTTCATAAACAAATCGATGATTGTCAATAATTATAACGAATATATTATGTACTTAGATATAATTATTCAGTTCGTTTATATTTTACTTATTGCTTTTGTTGGAATTTCTAATGAGTAATATAGTAGGTATCTAAATGCGTTTCGAAGGATGTTTACAATAAAATATTACACCTACATATTACCCTACATACCTATCGAGTAAATAGTTTGTAGTGTCGCCACTATTAACTAACTAGAAGTTTAGATGATTCGTTCCTTGGAAATATTATATACCTACTTAGCTGAACTTTTACTTTTTACACACTTCTTTTATTTCTCTTAAATTTATATCCACTTTGATTTGTTCTGCAGGGAAAAAGGACGAGTCTCTTAAATAAGAGACTAATTTAAAATTAATCAAAAAGACCATTGAGCATGGCAAGAAAATTCGTGTGGGGTAAACCAGAAAATAATCTAAATACCTACAGAAACGAACAAAAAAAAGTCATAAGCGTTACGAATGGCTTAAAACCGTGGCCACATTTCCTACCTAGACTTCTTCTTGAGCGCCAATCTTCCAAGACATTTCGCATTACCCCCAATAAAATATTTAATTGCCTTTCCTTATTTATGATTGACACAGGTGCGGAAATAATAACTTTTTGTTCCAGTAAACTAAAGGCAAAAAGCCCGCGTAGCAATACGGCAGGGAGCGAATGGAGGGGCGAAATGGCTGTTTTAGAGACTCAGCCGCAGTCGGAAAGTGTGCTCGCTGTTGCAAGGTTCGTACGGCCGCTTACTATCCTCCGCAGTGAACCTACGTCGAGTCACGCCTCCCGCAGAGATGAGCACATTCTTCTTCGGAAATACCTAACAAGTTTTTGTGTAGTTTTGTGCTGAGAATTCCTGAGTGTAGTGTGGGTACATTTTCAGTTTGTTCTGTGATTGTGTAGTTATCTTTTCGCGATGGATGATATCAACTTCGCCGCCCAGTGTCTGCTGGAGATGTCCCACAGCAAAGACCACTTAAACCGGCCGCTCGACCTGTCAAAGTCCCTCATGCGGGAAGAGATCCTCTTCGCGAACCACCCCGGGCCCGCGGTAATTGTGGAACACATCCCCGCGATGCCAGCGAGTTACATGAAAGAGGAGCCGGTGACCACAAACTCCACCGAATCTTCCTCGTACATGGTGGCCCGCATCCTGACGGACCTCACGAGGATTAAGCAGGAACCGGTGCCGGAAGTGCCCTCCGATTGCGAGGGCAACCTGACCATCGACGAGGACCAGGACGAGGGCTACAACAGCACCCCCAACAAACAGAGTACAAGTGCCGTGAAGGCACCGGTGGTTGCCGCCTCTAAAAATCGCAAGGCAGACGCGGGGCCGCCACCGCGAAAGTCCATTGTCCCCAGCAGAGCGCCATCATCGCCCAGACTTGGCACACAAGCCAGGAAAACGCACAAGTGCTCCTACGACGGCTGTCACAAGGTCTATGGGAAAAGCTCACATCTCAAAGCTCATCTTCGAACGCACACAGGTCAGTTACTGCTTTGTTTACTTGCGGTGTCATTGCTGTTTAGGTGTTCCCGTCCACCAATACTTCCGTGAGCGGTATACGCTCTTAGTAACAATCTGGTTTATTGCTTCAATTAACACTCTAAATGCTCGCGAGAACGAGTTCAAAACAATCCAAATTCGATTGAAAATTATGAAATTGACCTATTGGCATAATTTTGAGAATTAAACGTACTTATAACTTAACTTTACTTAATTTAGGTTCTCTCACAAGGAATATATTATGTTTATTTTCCGATTATTGCTGGAATAGGTCTTGTTAAATTATTTATTTTTATTTGACTGTCACATACAATATATAATAGCAACAATCCAATAGAAAAAGTACTGTTTACCTCTTTGCGCGAATGTTTCGAGAAACGATAAATTAGTAATACCTACACAATTATAAAAATATGATTTATAAAAATATTATTCGAAGGATAATCCTTCAAATTATCGTCCAATTGCCGTTCTACCTTTATTTAGCCAAAGTTCTGGAAATCATGTTAAAGACCCAAATTACTAGCCACTTTGAGAAAAATTATTTATTCGATTCGGATCAATTTGGTTTTAGAGCTAAACACTAAACACTAGCTATACATTCCTTGAATAAAATTGTTAATGAAAGCTTTGAAGAAGGCTTGTGCGCATTATCACAATTTTTAGATCTCACAAAAGCCTTCGACTGTGTGTCACATAAGATACTATCTAGTTGATAAATTAAACTTTTTCGGCCTTAGTAGCAATAGCGCCAACTTATTAAATAGAGATCCCACATTCTTGATTCCACCTTCTTCATATGGTCTATAGATTTTATCCAGTTGGCCGCATTTACATCTTTGATTGCACCATTGACCATTGAGAAGTTTTTTCATATCAGCTAACTTAAATGTATTTTCTCTAGCAACTTTCCCTTTTATTTGCGCCGAAATAAGCTCAATTGGGTTCAGTTCGCAGTGATATGGAGGCAATCGAATTACCTCCATTCCTCTTGCTTTGGCCATTTCTCCTACTACAACATACTTCTTGAAAGCTGGAAAATGTTCAATGTTTCAATGTGGAAAATCGTGTCCAATGTTTCTTTCTTCCAGCCAGTCTTTAATTTGCCCTTTCCGCCATGCAGTTGTGGGCAGCTGTCCTGTCCTACGAGAACGATAAGATTATTGTTTTTTATTTTATTTGCTATATTGGGATAATTACGCGCGCCACTGAGCATCCCAATAGTTTGCATATCAACTGCACTATAGTCTGAACGGCTATACGCTAAATGGTCAATCATAATTATAGTAATAGCTGAATTAAAAATCGCTAGAAAAATAAATGGAAAACAAAAATAGTTTCGACAAGTTATTCTACGAATTATCAAATATAAAAGTTTATTAAACTATGTTTGTTTATAATTGTATATATGTAATAAATAACCTATGTAAAGTGTTTTAAATATAATTCTAAAGTGAAATAGTAAAAAGCATAAATTATGGTGATACGCAATTGGTTGGCAGCTAGCGAATATTGAAGGAAATGTATACGAAACTAAGGAAATTTGTTTTGTTTTTGTAAGGGGACTTCCTTTGTAATAGATAATAATGCTAGAGAGTACATATTTGGCACTAGAGGCGGTAGCCTCGTATAGAGCTTTTCTGAAAGAAAATTAAGTAATTAAATAGCTCGTTAAATAGTAAAAATAATATTAATTGTTAAAGTTTGTACACTAATGTAGTCATAAGTGTATCCAATATACTCTATCGTGTAGATTGAGGAATTTTGATTAATAATAGTGATCCTATCAATAAGTAAGATCCTAACAATAAGTAGATATCTAGGGTGTCCTAGATAGTTTTACAAGTGTTTTTCATCGTATCCGCGTAAGGCTTATTCAGAAGTGAAGAAGACAAACAAGTCAGTGTTAGTACGTGCAGGCAGAATAAGATTTCCATCAGCAGTGTTGCTGATATCGCTGATTTATTGGTTTCAAAGCAGTTTAAAATCATAACAGACGCAGTTGCAGTTGTTCGACGCCATTACAGTTCTTCAGTTCCAGAATACCATCGGTAGGGGGCCATCACCAAAGTGCGATAGTGAAGTTCGCGTGTGATTTGTTTTGGTTTGTTTACAAAGGATTAACTTTAACATAAGGTAACAAACAAACTTTTAATCATTTTCATAATACTTAATCGTAATTTATAAAATTACTGTTTATTTATTCATACATTGCCCATATTGTTTTTTTAAGGACTTTAAATATTCCATGTTTTGTAGCAACTCAAGGTATAATAGGTGTCGTAGGTTACTATAGGTTTCTAATTTTATTAAGTATTAGTGAATCATTTTAAACAGATAAATCTTTTTAAAATAAATATGTGCTAACTAAATTGCGAACCAACCTCTTGTTCTTTCATAATAAATTTAAAGAAGATCCATATACAACAATCTTTGTAAGTTAAAATTTTTCAATATAATGTAAATTTGGAAGAAGTGTTGAAAGAATATGGAAAATGGAAATTGTCGATGGAAACAAATAACAAAAAAACTTAGGTATTTATGATACAGCCTATAAAATAGACTAATGCCATAATTTTAACGGTATGTGCCTCGATTTGCATCTACAACCATCTTAGCACGCTTAGCCGTCTTCACAAAACTGACAGTTTGAACAAAATCGACTAACCCACATACAATCGAATTCTGGCTGTAAACTTCCATATTGAGGCAACATTGGGATGAGATGTTCTCATTAACAAAGTATTTGGTTTGATTACAAATCGTCTAATTGTTTATCTTTAGCACTAATCGCTATAGTAAATAAATTCCTTTAATTTTTTAATTAGTGCTTCCTGACTTTGATCTATTTTTGTTTATGCTTATCGCGTTTGTGTATAGTTCTTTAACGATGATAACACATGTAGGATAGTAGTGATTATTACGTTAATATAACTATTTACATAGCTTGCTTAAGATTACACAAACAAGCAAATAAAGTGAGGGGTTGACAAGGATACGTGGGGTACTGGGATTGCTTTTATTTCGGAGATCATCTGGGGTTATGTTGATACTGACACTTTCGGAGAGAAGGCTTTACACCCTTACTTATTTCCAAGGAAATTATAATGGCAAATGAAATATATTATGCTTGATTGGTATTTATATGATAAATTTTTAGGCAGCTAAGTATTTCTGAAAAATGTATGTGGCTGTATAATAATAATAATAATTTATTTCTTCTGCACTCTTTCTTTTAAATAACTATCAATCCAATGTTAATCATTCCCACTAAAATCCACTTTAAGTGTTTCATGCTCTTCATTTTTAAGTATGTCATGGTATTTAAGTATGGTTGACTCTATCAAAGGCTTGAGAGAGGTCTCTGTAAATGGAGTCGACTTTATTTTCTAATAATCTGATATTGTAATAGTTGAGATTAGTAGATGTAGATTTACTTTGGGAGAAACCATGTGGCTGATCAACGATTAAATTTTTGCAGTTCGATCGAAATTTTTTTTTTCGAAACTGCTTGTCATTTAGTGCAGATTGTTGCAGCACTTAATTAATATTTATCGAGCCTTTAATTAATGACGTTGAAAAAATGTCAAGATGTAAAGTTTTTTAAGAAGAAACTGGGTATTGTCTAATAATTATTGAGGTACTTATGTTCAAAATAACAAAAATAAAATAATCTTCCCTTACCCAACTTGTAACTAAATATTAAAATGTTTGGAGATATGATTATTTTACAATAATGCAGTGAGTTTAATATCTGATGAATAAATAAAGCAACTGCCCAAATTTTTAATCGCCATTTTCACTTGAAGTATGCTCGTATACTCGTATAGTTAGTATATACATGTATATATAAGAATTGTGAGTAGACAACTTGAAATTTGACAATTTAAACTAAATTAAACCGAATATCCCATAATCCCAACAAGGGATATGATTTTGTGTCTCTTATACACTCGGCTATCGCGTGTCGAAGCTTTCTGAATGCTCTGGCTTGATAACATTTATTGACAAAATGAAAAATGTCAGTAGGTGCACTATAAATAGCGGTTCGGGTCTATTTGAGCCCTAGTATTTATATAACCGAATGTATCATATATCACGCACGTCAAAATGAATTTAAATACAACGCAAACACTCCGATACTTTAAACACCGACATGATGACAGTTGAAAACATTAAAATGGGAGTGCAAATGACGATATTCATTCTTACAAAATGCTTCCCAAAAAGCCCTAAAACAGTCTACCTCATTCTCATCAAAGTCGTCTTCAACTAATTGTATTTCTAGTAACATGAATATAAAACTATAGAACATTGCATTTCCGTAACCCGTTGCCAATAGTGTTAGTTATGTGTTAGTGTTGGCTTCTATATTCCAAACATACCTGCTCCTAATTTACTTCAGAGGGACAAGAAATATGTGTGTGTGTATGTCCAACTCGGCCTTGGCGAGGCATTATATCCGGATATACTAAATATAAATCGTATATTTACTTTAGAATTTGCTTAGAATGGTTTATTTCGCTATAGTAAATTTACTGTATTGGACGAAATATAATTCAAGTATGTAGTAGCAAACATTTTCCATTTCTATTTATTTATAATTGTCAGTCATCCATTTTAATATATGCCTGCAAGTTAAAAACCCCCGTCGCTTTTATTTACTTTTGTAGTAAAAGCAACCATCGATCTGATGCATAACACACATTAAATAGGTGAAACGTAAATCTTAAACGTATCTAAAACATAACCAAAACGCTGAACACTTTACTCGACACGCCTTTCCACAACCAAGTTGACATCATCGGGGGATGACTAAAAAAAACAACTAAACTAACACTATAGTGTTTTCATTTGATATACAAACTAGTGCAAAAAATTGTACGGCATTTTAGGAAATTGTACGGCATTTTTAAGAAAACCCGTACCAATTACTACAGAAGCGGTCACATTACATCACTATGAAATGCAAAAGGATATTTAATATAAAATTGTATACCGCCACAATTTCTTGTGGATAGAACTATGGTCTCCAGTCCGCGGCTTACTATATCGGTCGCTATCCCTCTTCAACTCATATAAATCCCATTTCCCTTCTCGCTCACTTAGAAGACACCTGTATGCACACGCCGGCGATTGACTGGCTTTACTGCTCAGTGGCGTATCATCATGCGCAACCAAGGTGAAGTGACTTCAAAAGATGTCTTATTATGCCATATTCATATATATATATATATGTGCAAAACTTAGCCAAAAAATTATTGAGTTTTGAATGTATAAAAAATATAATATATAAGCCAATAACAGCCAATAGCAAATTAAAATAAAAGGAAGAAAGTAAATTGGTATTGGCCAGCAAGGACCACGGGGAGGTAAGAGCGCCCCTTACCAGAATAGAACGTAGTCAGAATATTTATTATTAGTATAGGTAAGACTGTTAGTAAAATTTATAAAATAACTCACCAATTTGCGGGATGTTATTATTTGCACATCGTCTATTGGATGCAGAACTAACCTAAGTCCACTTTTGTCATTTTTTGAGTTAAAATGCCGTCTTACACATCTAAGAACGCCGAATCTGACTGCAGAACTAGTTTATGTCCAATGTTAAGCTATCCCCACTACAGCGCCGCGAACCGACTAGCCTAACTCAGGAAGGGTATATTATTTCAGTGCAGAAGTAGCCTTCGTAGCGTGCGTATGTCAAGTGGAAATACAGTGTGGACATAAGATAGTTCTGATTTAATAACATCGGACTTGGAATAAATTTATTTGGACATAGGCTAGTTCTGACTTGAATTATATGCAAATTTCTTGTAACCTGCTCCAAAAATAATCGCTTTATTTTTTATAAAGTCACCAATAAGATGAATTCCAGAACTTATAAAATGGTAGAAATAGCTCGGACTAAAAATAAACTGATTCCGGAAACAGGTAAGATACAAAAACATGTTTATTTATTATATTCTTACTTTTTTTGGTCGTTTTCCAAAATAAATTTGTATATCGGTATCGACTTCTTTGTTGATTTAATTTGTTAAAACAATATTTTAGAAGCCGAAGCACGTGTTTGGTAACAACAATTATAATCTAAAATAGTGTTTTAATAAATTAAATTAACAAAAAGAAAAATTATATACACTTATTTATTATATTATGATAGTTAAATTTATTATTATTAATTATTTCAGACAAGCAACCTAATGTGAGTTTGCTCGAAGAAGACACCAAATTACGATTAATGAATACACTTACATTGCAACCACCACCTTATTTAATACCATGGGAGACTTCGACTTATGGTCTTAAAAGTAATAGTGCCTATTCAGTTGCCACTTTGAGAAATCAACTGTTAGATAATTATGGCAACAGAAACATGGATAAATTTGCAAGCAAAAATACTGCCACTGATAAAGTTTCTGATCCCATCAATTTAGAAGAAAAATTAGATTTATTAGGTGCGTCTACATCTGGTACTAACAAAACCATAGCAGCAGATCCTCGTGAAACTCTTGAAATGGGTAGGATATAGTTTTTCATTTTTTATATTATATAGCAAGTAGGACTCAAAATAATAAATTCTTCTTAATTCTTTCAGACAAACGACAAGAGGTCAGTTCGTCGGAAGAACAAAAAGACACTGAAATACTTCCTGGTAATAGCAAGAGTATATCAGACCTACGTAAAACTCTTGACGAAGACTTGTTTATTTCTGATTCACCTGAAGAAGATCCCTTTGCTTCTGATGCTGACAGTAACGATCCTGATTTTATTCCATCTCCAGCTATGCATTTAGGTACCAAGGAAGTGCAAAATAACATATCATCAGACTCAGACAGCGAGAACGTACAGATGGCAACAAAAGCGACTACACGAAGAAGGAAGCGTGATTTAACCAAATGGAAAAGAAATATAATAAAAAACCATAGAAACCTTGGAAAAGAATATGTGAACTGGAAGGGCAATGTTCATCCAAAACGACAACTGAAAAATCCATGTAGTAACTGTAGACAAAAATGTAGTGACAAATTTTCAGAAGAAGACAGGAGACAGATTTTTGATGACTATTGGCAACTCGGGGATATTAACAGGCAGCGTGATTTTATAACAAAACATGTAGAGATAATGGAAAAATCAAGGACACGACTAAGAGAGAAAAATGGTAGTGAGGAAGAAACTGGTGAAGAAGAGGCTCAAGGTACTGATGGAAATACAACAAAACGAAGAAAAAACAGAGCTTTTTCATTTAAATATAATTTTCATATTAAGGGAGCCAAAATATTTACGTGTAAGACATTTTTTTTAAACACTTTGGGCATAAGTGCCCAAGTAGTAAAGACAACTTTCACAAAAATGGGAACTACTGGGATTGTTGCAGAGGACAGACGAGGAAAAGTCTCTAAAAATTCAAAACTAGATGACTTAGTCAAGCAAACAGTTCGAGATCATATCAACTCATTTGAGTACGTTGAAAGCCACTATTGTAGAAAAAATACAACTAAACTTTTTTTACCACCAACCCTCAACATATCTAAAATGTATTCTCTTTACCTTGAGTTATGTGCTGAACAAAACATCACCAAGCCTGCAACTGAAAGTACCTATAGACACATTTTTGGCACAGAATTTCATATTTCGTTTTTCCAACCAAAACAAGATCTGTGTGACACTTGCAATAAATACAAGGAATCCTCCGAACAAGAGAAACATGAAATGGAAGACGAATATCAGTCTCATATAAAAAATAAAAATACAGCAAGAGAACTTGATAAACACTGATAAACACTGATAAACAAAGAGCCAAACTGCATCCCGAATTATGCACAGCAGTGTTTGATCTAGAACAGATTCTCTCGGTGCCAAAATCTAATGTTGGACTAGCTTACTACAAGCTGAAACTTTCGACGTACAATTTTACCGTGTTTAACTTGGGTACTACCGAATGTTTTTGTTATATGTGGTACGAATGTCTTGGAAAACGGGGTTATTCAGAAATTGGTAGCTGTCTTATGCGTTTTATTGAGCATTATAGTCAGCAAGGAGTAACAGAGTTCTCTTTTTACTCAGACAACTGTGCGGGACAGAACAGAAACAAATTTCTTTTTACCATGTACAATTATCTTTCACAGAAATACAACATTGTCATTCGACATACATTTTTAGAGAGAGGCCATACGCAATCTGAAGGTGATTCAGTACATAGCGTAATTGAAAAAGCATCTAGACATGTCCCTATCTATTTGCCAGAACAATGGTATACCCTTGTTAGAACGGCGAAGAGAAAACAACCATATAAGGTTGTGGAAATGGGGCAAGAAAATTTTTTTGATTTAAAAGCGCTTACACAAAAAATTTCTATAAACTGGGATCGAGATGAGGACAATGAAAAAATTTATTTAAGTAAAATACGAATCATAGAGACGAGTCATAAATTTCCTAATATTGTCTCATTTTGTTATAATTATGACACGAGTGCATTATTCAGAAAAATAAACTTGGTACAAAAAGGAAGAAGAACAATTGATGTTGATATTGGTACAGTACAATTGAAGCATTGCTACAAAAATAAACTTCCATTAAGTAAAAAAAAATATGATCACCTACAATTTTTATGCGAAAAGAAGGTGATAAATAATCAATACCACGATTTCTTTAAGAGTCTTCCTTGACTAATCTTTCTTACATTAGAAAATAAATCTATTTAGGAACAACTGTGTGACATGTTTTAGAATTTTTTTTTTCTTTTAAAGATTTACTTTTGCTTATTATTTACGGAGAGAGTAATTTCTCACGTCTTACTTTCCTTTCTTTTTTAACTGTTCAAGTAACCTAATATTATTTGTGGCTACGTACACTTCAACTACTGTAGGTACCTAGAAGTTATTTTAGTTATTTCTGTAAGTTAGTTATAGGTATACCTATTGTACCTTTACTTTGAAATAAAAAGGTTAAAATAAAAAGGTTCGAAATAGTTTATTTTTATCTGTTTTGAATTATTGCAAACGACACTGATGTAAACAGAACTAGCCTAAGTCGCAAAAAAATTTACCACGTCCAAGCCTAAGTGGACATAGAATTGTATAGTTCCGAAACAAGTATTCTATGTCCACATTTTTTTGTAAGTTACAACTTAATTCGTTAAAACTACAAACATTGAATTTTACATCAAATCGACATAAGTAAAACTTTAAATTTAATTATGAACAGTTACAACTGTTCGAGAGAATAAAAAAAATGCTCTCCTGTAAAATTTACTTTTTGTGACATAAACTAGTTCTGCATCCAATAGACGACATACAGTTACACTCACATTGATATTTTTCACTGTCACTTATTAGTAGCACTCTTCGCAAAAACTCTCATCAGAAATTCTCATTAAATATGAGTAAATGCTCTTCTCATTAAATGTGAGATATATTCGGGGATTTGCTTTTTTACTCCTTGGTGTGCCTAGTTCTTTCATTGCAGTACTCTGTATAAAACCACTATAACCTATAAACACTATACACTATATTCTATAAATACTATAATACTATGATAACATTATAAAATATTAACTACAACCAATGATTTTACAAACACTATATAGACACAATTATTAAATATAAAAACACTAGAGCAGGCTTTTCACACTTCACGTACACGTTCGATGTCGCTTTGTGAACACCTACCTAATACGGTCAAAGACACAATAACTCATCGACCACCTACAACTGCCACTGAGACAATAACAAAAAATATCCGTTAATACAATGCGCGAAATTATACCTATATGCGTGCGCCACCACCCTATAAATGTCTTTCAGGCGATACCAACGATGAAACGTTCACTCGGAACAAATAAAAACAAATACACTTGCAATTCTCATACATTTGCAATGTGTTTTTGATATATTATAAATTAAATTGAGTTAACATTATTGTTTTTAATTTTATTTCCTATATTGGGATAATTGCGCGCGCCACTGAGCACCGCACTCCATTAGTTTGCATGTCAAACGAAAGCACTATAAGAGCGTACTACCCTGTCTATACATAAAGTATGTCACGTCTCAGTGTTCGTGTTCACGGGTCAACGGTCTGTGACTTGTCACTATTCGTACTATTTCTACATTTGTTAATTTCTAGTCTCACAGAAGCATCCATTTGCCTACTATTTGTCACATAATTTGTCCTAATTATTTAAGATTATACTAATATCCTGTGATTGCCCTCGAAAGCATTTTGCCAACGCTAGACGTTTTCGTTAAGTTTTATTTTTGATTTTAAAAAGCACCTATATTAAAATAGACCTATATTATTACATGCTTCCACAGAGATAAATTTGGTTTCGGTGATAAAATTATTTTATAACTATCACAAGAACGTTTCTACAAGAAAATTATAAAATACCTAAAAAAAACTATTATGTAAATATTTTATAAACGATTGATTTAATGTTTTAGCGAACAAATGACGTGATAAAGTAGTTTATAAAAATACTGTATTTTATAAAAGATTTATAGCAATGTTGCAATAACAGCTATTATATCTTTAATATATTTATAATATAACTTTTTTATTCAAGCTGATAAGAAGAATTTGCAAAATCATTATATTAGAGCAACAAAAGCAACAGTTCAGCTTCGCCTAACAAAATACTTTTATTAGAAGAAGAAACAAAATTATTTTATAACTATTTTTACGTGAGATTTAGAAACATCTAAACAATCATTATAAAATCAAGTTGCTTAGCTGCCATGAAACTATGAACCGTAACTCAACTGTGTTGTTATATTGCGCATCCCTAGAAATGTTAATAAAACTGTTGTACCTATACTGTTAAGATAAGGTGCATTGTCTCCTTATACAACCTTATGAAAATAAAATACAATTATTATCAAATAGTTTGAAGTAATATTTATTTTAATAGAATGAAGTGGTGACAGGACAGCCATTTTGTACATTTTGCTGTGTTAAACATGTCTCTCAGGGCGTGGAAAAAGTTAAATAAAAATGGGTAAAAAATTCGCCATTTTGATTTTTTAAGTTTTAGTAAAAAAATGTATTGAGCCACCTTAAACACTGCAAGGTTTCAAGTTTGAGACAAATCGGTTCATAAATAGAAGAGTCTATCATTTTGGATCCGCCATTTTGAATTTTTAGGGTTTGAGTTAAAAATTGTATTGAGTGACCTTAAACACTGCATAGTTTGAGACAACTCGGTTTATAAACAGGCAAGTGCGCCATTTTGGATCCGCCATTTTGATTTTTTGTAATAAAAAAAATATTAAACTGTGTTGTCACCGGAACACTATACACCTATCAAATTTCATGTCTCTAGCTCATTGGCAGTAGTTGAAAAACAGCATTTACAACTACTTGAGATTTGAAACAAACATAAACAAAAAAACAAATATATGAAGTCAGGCTAAATAAAACC
Organism: Tetropium fuscum; assembly: GCA_964058915.1. Taxonomy (NCBI): domain Eukaryota; kingdom Metazoa; phylum Arthropoda; class Insecta; order Coleoptera; family Cerambycidae; genus Tetropium; species Tetropium fuscum. Next base: position 140,909 of record CAXKVY010001495.1, read on the forward strand.
GCAAAAAAAGTCCATTGATGTCAAAATTGGTACCACTAAATATCGTATCAGAGACTAAGATACCTATATGATTTAAGGTCGACACGTGTACTATACGTGTACTGCGCCATACTATATTTTAGGAATCGTTTAGGTAATCATCTTTGAGGCAAAAAAAACATGAAAATTCGAGTTTTTTCTCTCCAAATCACTACCTTTAATACATTATCAGATTTTAGTTTCTGAAGCAACTAAAAACACATATTTGTATTAATTTTTATTTTATTAGCGAACTTCTTATAGCAAAATCATTATATAAAAGCCGATATAAAATCGGCATAAAACAAGTTTTATAAGCACTTTAAAGTATAGTTAGCGTGACAAAGATAACTATCATATAAGGTGAATAATAAAAATGTTGTAAAACCGGTTTATGGCGACATTAATTTTTATTTTGTAAGTTTTGCCGAAACCTTTATTATATAATTGTTTATTTAAATTTCCCAGCAGGTCTTACAAAATATTATATCACAACTAAAATATTGGCTGTATTGATGTATGAGATTAGTTACGTAAATATTTTCTACACTTTTATAAAATATATAATTACTACCCTATGCAACTATAGGGTAGAATATTCATCCCAGCCGACCTCAAAAAAGCGAAGGTCAGGGTCAGCCTCTTGATGTCTCTGTCTTCTGTCTTTTATGTTCTTAAAGAAGACAAAGCCCAAGGACTTATGAGCGGGTTCCGTTTTGGTGATTGAGGGCTGATTTTCCCTCTCGAAGTCTAAAACGAGTCCAAGTTCATTGGTTACTACTTCTTCCTTCTTGTTGCCATATATAGAAACTCTCCAACCCCTGCATTTTCGCAGCCACAAACCGTGTAGGGAAGTAAACATGAATTGTTAATATTATTGCTATTATTATTATTATTATTAGCATCATTCAGTGTTAATATGTTGTATATTTCTGCTTTGACTTTGGCAGTAGTTTATACGATAATTCGTAATTCGTAGTAGCATTTAGTCGTATTAGCCCGTTTTAATTAATTCCGCAGCGGAAAGCTCCACAACAACTATTGTAGAGTCCTCCCGTTAAAAGGCATTTTGTGTCGCAAAGGCAGAGGACAATGCTTCACAAAGAGCCCCGATGTTTCTGTTAAATTTAACTTCGCTATGTTCTCGACTATATAGCACTGGATCGCATGGTCTCTGCAAAATTTACATTTGGTATTGTCAAAATGTTAGAACCGTTAAATTTTAAGGTAAAATCAACCCATTTTAACTGAAACGACAGAATAATTCGACCAAAGGGATTCGTTCAATTGAACATCACTTGGTGTGATACCTACTCGGTGATACGCAATATTATTATTGCGTCTACTGATGATTTTTGATTAAATTCTCTTCTGCATAATAATATGTATACATTTTAATCAGTACACTATTGAATTTGTCCATGTCGACGGCCTCACGACAAAAAGCCGTACGGTCCATTTGCCTGATTTTACAGAAAAAAACATGTAGTTTGTGTAAACACGTATTTTCTTCAAACTTATACTGGTAAAACTATTCGTTTTAATTATGGAAATGGAAATATGCAGGTTAAACCAACAAAAACTAGCATTAAACCGTATTTTAAAAAAAAATTGTCGTTTACGCCTTTTCAAGCTTATTAGTTGACGCTTACGCCGTTTACGATGTCGCTTACGTTTTGAAAATAACCTATTTTGTGAAAAATTATTTCAGTTCCTCCCCTGTGGCGCCTTTCATTCTTACGTTTACAATAGAAAATTGGCACAGAATTCGAAATGCACAACTTTTTTCCAACTAACTTTTCATTATTTCACGATTTTTTTAAATCAATAATTGTTGTTATAACTACCATTGAAACTTCTATATCCATAGAAAAGTTTATTTAAATATAAATTATTATGAATGCGTAAGTAAGTTAAAAAGATACATTTATTTTTTCTTTATATTGTATTCTTGTACTTTTCCCTTGCCTTCTTCTTTTTCTATTTTTTCCATTTTCTCTTATCATTCTTTCTTCTTTCCATCTTTTCTTATGTTTCTTTCCACGAGTTTCTTCTTCCTCTTCAAGTATGGAGTCAACAGAACTTAATAAAGGAGTGGTATCACTTTGATTCGCGTCGTTGTAGGTTTGTTGTCTTTCTTCAAGTTGAGAAAAGTCAGGGCTACTCTTATCGTTCATTTTGTCGCAGCCTTCGTTACTACTACTACCACAATCCGAGTAATCTACAAGTTTTTCCTACATGTTTCTGTATCTTTTTTAAAATTCATGTGCAGACGTTTCCAATAAGTTATTAAAAAGTATAATAGCCAGTCTCATCGGTAGTTGTAAAGTCAATAATCTCTACGTAATTTTCTGCTACGATTTGTTCAGAATTGTCTTCAAAAATGGATTCCAAAAACAAGGTACTATTTCTATCAATGTAATCAGAATTGGTTGTGCCTATTGCACTACAATGAATTCCTATTTGGGCCTCAATTATCACAACGTTGTCGTTCAGAGCTTCTAAAGGTAGACTGCTACTGCAACTGATGTTACTATCTTGGGTTTTTATAGTGGCATTTATGTTGTTGACACTGACCTTTTCTGTATTATTATTATTTCCATTTCTGTTGGTATCTTTTAATGTCATATTTAGTATTTTCTGCCCACGAGTCATTTGAAATAAATTTTGGAAAAAAAAGCGTAAGCGACAGAGTTAAACCAAAAGTCAAAACATAATTGGCGAAATTTGGAGATTTTTTTAATTCAAACCAAAAGTACAGGAAACATTCTTATACTAGTTTGTGTAAAACAGGCTTCTAATTAGCAGTAGGTAATTAAGTAAAACACAACAATGTTATCTATTCTATTTATATGGAGATGTCGCTTAAGCTTTTCAGTAAATTAAAATGGAAAAGGCGTAACCGACAAGTATATTTTTTCTGGGAATTAAAGTGTTTTAGAATGTAATTATAACTTCAATCGAATTTTAATGAATACTATAAACAAATAGAATGATCACAGTACCTTACCTTTATCAATTAAGGGATAATTACTAATATTTTGCTAGTGGGCGTATCACAATCTATCTCTTCGGTGACTGCCGATTGCGGAGAGTTGTCCTCATTTTACCCTGTGATAGCCTATATTAGTGATAGGCCTATATTAGTCCTATATTCGGGTACAAACATCTCGTTTTCACATGTTTGGCGCTTACGTCCTTTTGGCATAACGACGTTTTTTAACGTCTATTGCATTAATTTTAACGCTTTCCATGTTTGTTTACTACATTAAACAAATTGTAAATACGTAAATAGTGATTAATTGACACGTTTAGTTATACATTTTTTAGTGGACTAAAATTTACATCAGCAAATTGTATTATCTACATTATTCTTTTCGTTACAAAAACTTCGAACAAAAAGTAGAGCTTCTGAATACATAAGCCTGTATTACATAAATAATTCAAGGTATCCGTATGGAGGTCAGACCTTTATTGTGTTTCGGATTGTATTAATGACAAACAAAATAAATAATGCAATCGGGTACGCTTTTTTGGAATAAAATATCAGGCAACTGGACCGTTCACCTCGGCTACGGATGTATTAAATTATATTAATTTTAATGCTGGTAAGCTTTCCAACTAATTCATTGTTTTCGGACCGAGAAGGCTCGAAACAAAACACTTTCGATATGGTAACCTACGTGAATTTATCCGTTGAATTACTCTGAGAATTTCTTCTGCCAGTTTGTCCAGATTTGGCTAATTAAAGTTTACCATCGGATTGTATGCACTTTATGAAATTCTCCAAATTATGATGTGAAAAGAAATCTTGGGTGTGTAGCAATTGATGACGAGAAGTAAATCAAATACTCGTACATAGTTGAATAATCAAAGGAAGACATACTTACCAGTTGTATAATATCTGGACATATTAATAATACTTCGTATTAATATTATAAATTCTAGTGTAAATGATCAATAAAACAAATCGTACATCCCTCTGAAGATCCTCAATGAAGTCTATGTCTCTAGCGATCGATGGCCAACGTACAGAGAGACCAGTTAAGCGGAAATCACTGCCTCGAAAAAACCCTTTTTCCCTGTCAGATCGATCGTCAAACAAATTAACAGCAATTGAAGTTGATGCCATTGCACCGTAATTCTTCAATACAGCATGTCTTCAAAATGCCAGAATATGCACCACCCAATACATTTCTTATGTACTGTACTGGAATATTTGAGGTTTAGGACATTATGCCTATTGGAGGAAGCCGCAGATCGTTTGTGTCACAAAATATTTGGAGGCCTAGAAATTGGGCGTATTACGGAGCAATACTGACCAGCTAGATCTCCAAATAGAACGCTAGTAAATTTAAATAAAAGGTTTATAAAAACATAGACTTTTCCACGATGGAAATTTACCTGAGAGTTTATCTGACAATTAAACCACAATTGTTTTCATTTAACGCCGTAGGTACCACCTTATTAAGTAGTTTTCTGAATCCATAACAGGATAATTATTACTCTCTTCAAAAACTGGGAAAGGGAATATATCTGTGCTGCCTGTCACGTTGTTAGGACTCACGCATTAGATTGCGGTGAAGACAGACTTCTGGCGTTTTCCATTGGAAACACAATGAGTGTATTTGTTTCTTTTTTTCTCTATATCAATAACAGACAAAAATATACCCAGTGTGCACTAATTTTACCCATGGAAATTGCTATTAGTAACCACTCTTAGCGGTAGTCATGCTGGACCAAAAGGGAGAAAAGTTAGAGCCGGAAGTCGTCTTTGGTCCAGATGGTCAATATTTTCTACATGAAGCTTGAATCTGGTGAAACCTATTCTGTTTGCCACAAGTTCACATTGCTTTCCGTTAATAGTGCCACTCATTTTGGTACATATCAAAGCTATTGGTGGTGACTTTTTCTTTCGTAGCTTCAAAACTTTTACACCAATATAATTATTCAAAGGCCTTTTTGCGGAACCTTTGTTTTCGTAGTACCAAATGATTTTGTTAGCCAGGTATCAAATTAAGTTTTTGGAAGATGCTATTAAATGTATTGCTGAAGCATCTAAAATTAATAGGAAACCATTTCTTATCCCGAGAAGAATGATTTCTTTACTTATTTTGAAAGGTGACCATTTAGATAAGATATTAAGATATTCAAGGTCAAATGTCACAAAAATCGTTTTCTTGCAAATATTTTGCTTCCTATGGTTTTAATGCAATTTGCATTTATCATAAAAATTGTAGAGAATAAAATTCTATACAATTTTTGTCGCAAATATTTTTTTATATACTCAACTATTTTTGAGATAGAGGGCGGAACCTATTCACAGCATAATGCATAATGCATAGTAAAGATTAACCGTAAGTTCCGGTAAATAATACGCCGTTTAAAGTTTATAAAGTATAAAATAATTTGCATTGTTTATTAATTAATACATTATATTAAATAATATTTTTCACTTATCGACTATATATTTGTTTAATATTACCTTTAATATTAATTACCATTCCGTGGAATCAAAAAAATGTTGGGTGGGATACTTTAAGTAAGTATATTTTAATTATATTCTAATATTTATGTTAATTATATTTTAAGTAGAAAAATAATAGAGTAAATACATTTAAATTTTATCTTTATTTATAAATACTTTTTAATATATTTATTACAGTTAAACTTCATATGTTGGGAGGTTTTTCAAAAACCATTATAATTAGAAGGACTTGAGTCTTAATTTTCTTCTTCTTCTTCATCATCGTCATCCGGTCGCTCGAAATTTTCCAATTCAATGTCATAATTTTCGTTGTTTCCTGCATCCGCAGCGTGAACCACACCCATTCTTGCAGTTGCAAAATATTGTGTTCAGTAATTCATCTGGATGGAGCTGGTGGTAAAATTGTCGCTATCGGTTCCAGGAGTTCGTTTCGCGGTACCCAACCCCATTCCTGGGTAAATTATTTCCTAACCAAGTTTGTATTTGATAGTAATACACGGCTGATATGTTGATGAGCCGCTGCACTTGTTGGTGGAACATTCGGTAACTGCACAGATTTATTAAGCTTTGTTTATTAAACTTGACGAATTAGTGAAGGGCTAATTGTACAGGATAATGTTTGTACAGGGCAATTTTCTTGTTGAAATACTTGAGCTAGTTGATTAAAATTGCGAAGTTTCTCTAATGTTCTAATGAAAGTTTTTTTACCTTTTTAAACAACGCAGAAGTCGTGGCATAGCCACTAAATAGGAAAATTTCTTGTTGATATGATTGAGCACGTCTAATTAAAATGACGAGCCAATCTATATCTTCTCCTATTATGACGACAGGCCTTTGACGGTTTGAATCTTCAGTAGCTGTTTCGATGATATGAACATCTGCATCATCTCTGGCCTGTTTTGTAGTGATATTAACAGTTTCTAATTTCCCAGTAATTACACTAATAGATAATATCAAACAATTCGATGTTTCGATATGTTCGATAAGTGAAAATTGTGATTTTTGTGACCATTGACCTTGAATATCTTTAGACGCGAGCACGATATTTTATGAGAGTTTTGAGAAAACTTTTAGAACGCCAAAATAAAGGTTTATCCAAGTTACTGTCACAGAAACAAACATTGTAAGTGAACAAAAAAGTTTGATCCTGCAAATGTCTCTTGCTCTTGCGAGGTGACAGTAAGATTTTAACTGCTTTACTTATCACCAAAGTTTACGAAATATAATATATATATATATATATATATATATATATTATATATATATATATATATATATATATATATATATATATATATATATATATATATATGCCTTATATATATATATAAGTCGGCTAGGGTCTTGATATATATATATATATATATATATATATATATATATATATATATATATATATATATATATATATATATATATATATATATATATATATATATATATATATATATATATATATATATATATATATATATATATATATATATATATATATATATATATATATATATATATATATATATATATATGTATGTATATATATATATCATATGTATGTATATATATATATGGATCATATATATATATATATATATATATATATATATATATATATATATATATATATATATATATATATATATATATATATATATATATATATATATATATATATATATATATATATATATATATATATATATATATATATATATATATATATATATATATATATATATATATATATATATATATATATATATATATATATATATATATATATATATATATATATATATATATATATATATATATATATATATATATATATATATATATATATATATATATATATATATATATATATATATATATATATATATATATATATATATATATATATATATATATATATATATATATATATATATATATATATATATATATATATATGATCCATATATATATATACATACATATGATATATATATATACATACATATATATATATATATATATATATATATATATATATATATATATATATATATATATATATATATATATATATATATATATATATATATATATATATATATATATATATATATTCAGCATTCAGAATTTTATTACCTGCTCAAGTGATTACTATTTGCCTGTTCCAAGAAAAAGAATTGAGTTGTGTTCCATTGACCACACTGCCTTACTTCCTTTGTTTTGGTATTGTTTTGTTATTTAGCGTAAACTGTTCGACTTTAGGCGGTGCCTAAGATCTGACCAGCTGATTTTGGTTGTCAAATGATAATAATAAGTATGTCGGTTAGTTTTCATCTGCAGCCGCATATTTTGGATACCTCATTGCACTATCTATATCTGCTAAAAAAAAGAAGACATATACTTATCCAAACGACCGACCTTCGCCTTTCCTCTTTGAAGTCGGCTAGGGTCTTGACTCTGACAGGTTCAACAATTCAACATGGCTTGCCGAAATGTTGTGCCAACTGATTCGTATACCGCAGTTGCATCATGGATTTGCAGGTCCGTGATATCAGTTGTCAGACTTGTGGTTGTAGGACACCTAGTGCTTATCGAGCCTATATCCATTGGCAAGACGTGAGATATCGCCGCACATTGAGTCATGATCAACAATTTCCGGTCAAAACTGTTCATGAAACTGGTCCAAAATAATCACGTAATTAGAGGAAAAAATCTCAATAGTAAATTGGGGAATTATTCTGGGGTTAGTTCTGTATTCGTATAGATTTCAAAAGAAGAAGTAGAGGAGGGGGTTGCAAATAAATTTTTAGATATAGGGTAAATAATTTCGAGCGTAAATGATACTTTACAATCGTAAGTAATGAGTGGCTGGTTTCATTAATTAAATTGAATACGGCATTTCAATATCAATTATTGCTTTTAACATTAGGTGTTTTCCGCCTGCAACAATATGTTCAAAATATTATTATTCAAGAAGTTGTAGCTAATTGCAGCGGCAATTTTCGGGACATACCTGTACCCATGCAATAAAGCATAGAAAGATCAACGCGGGAGGAAGCTGTCAAAATATGTAGGAGAAATATAAAGCTAAATGGCTATAACCGCTCATCTGATTACAGACTCTTATCTACCATACCAGTAAGTGGTACCTACTTACTATGTGAGACTATGTACCACATACATAGTAAGTATCAAGGTATATACAATATAGCTCTTATTTATTCTGTATCTGTCATTGTTGCTTCGTTAAATTAGAGCTCAAAAAACAACAAAATCACTGGCAATAAAACACTGAAAATCTACAGCACAACTATTCGCTTAAGGCTAAAAAATTAAAATAAAAGGGACTATGGCCTCTTGGCCTTCGAAGAATAGGGTTTATACCCACTAATCACCATGATATTTATCTGTTTTCAGTCGAAACAATCAGTCATTTTAGTTTTGGCCGGAAATTGTTGATCCTGACCCAATGTGTAATGTGCTATATCCTATGCTCTAGAGTGATATGGTCTCGTTGTGGATAATAAAATGTTTGGAATCTCATATATTAGTCGGGGTTTTCGGATAAATTAATGATGATTTATCTCGCAGACAGCGGGTCTTGATCACGCTAACACGTAAGTTGTCGAATTGAATAGCAGTATCGAGATAATAATTACTTATATTTTCTAAGAAACAATTTATGTAAGCTTTACAAAGATTCTTCAAATAAGATAATATTTAATAATTCAGATAATAATATAACGTGTTTGAGAGGCAGCAATTGTACGTACCTATTTATTTGGCGTAACAGTAAAAATCTAAATTTAGCGATTAATTAGTAATTCTGATTGATACAAAGCAAGGTGAAATGCCGTTAGATTGTCATAAAACTGTTAACAACTTGCTGCAAAAACTACTAGGAAGGTCGGCGCGAAGGCTCTTATTTAATTTTTGATTTCACAATATGAATTGGGATTTCTTTGTATGTCCGATTATCTTGGTATATTTGGATATTCGGCGTCCATAATGATTAGTCACCGACACTTTTTATCAAAACAAAACACTACGCATTGAAATGAATTAACTATAAATTGAAACTAATTAATTAAAAACCCAAAGCAATCACGACCCGAAACTATAATTTTTCACATGATATGTGCAAAAATCAGAAAATACAGTAATGCTATAGTTTTCACACAGTCCTATCAAAAACAGAATTGATGTCGGTTATTTGTATTTTTGTAGGTAGGCTAGGCTTATTCAGTTTTATAATAAATTAGATGTGTCCAGAACTGCTCCAATTTTACATTGAATTTTAATTTTCAATGTAATTTGTTTTGTTAAATAAAAATAACTATCAAATTGTCTATTTTCCTTTTCAATCGTAGAAAAAATATTGTAAACAACGCGTTTAAAAACATCTTTTCACGCTCATTCGACTTGTGGGCCTCGCTTTCGGCTCGGCCGCGGCCCGCAAACTTTGTCACTCCTGTGAAAAGATTCGTTTTCAAAACTTGTTATTTAAAATACTATTGTCTATATATTGAATCTAATCGAACTGCAATATTTATCTAGCCTAACATAGCCAAGTCCGTCCTGCACTTTATATGATTAGCAGAAGTTTCGCGTTTCTTTATTTTCTGATATAATGAAAAAAAAAATGAGATCTTTAAAAATGAGATCTTTAAATCCTGTTAAAACCCATACCTTGTCCATTCCGACAGAACCGAAAATATACCAAATAAATATCGACAAAACGACGTACACTCCGCAAGCACTCCTAGAGTCCTAGACGAAGAATTTTTATATTCCCGTGCTCGGTTCGTTTCTTCATTATATTCCTTATGCAAGGAATGGCTCACAAGAGCCTAGCCCTATCCCTGATAGGAGTTAATTTTGGATGATCTGTTGGCTGCATCGGTGTATTATGCGACTGTATTGTACACATAGCCGTCGTAAATGGGTAATAACTATGTTAAAAAAAAGATTTTAAATCAAATAAATATAAAATTGAAAAAAAATTAATTTAATGTTATATTTTCCTAATAATGACTAGGGACTCTTGCGAGGCCCGAAGCTCTGAGTTTCTATACGCCGCCCGTCACTGCTCTATCTATACTGTATCCAACGAGAGAATGGACTTGCACTCGAGCGAAAATTCGTCTGTTTTGGTCAGATCTCCGCCCCTTAGAACATTAGTTCAACGCCCTTAACGTCTTAATTGGATCAGCAGGTAGCCAGGGTCCGATACCTACCTGGTACCTAATTATATAAAGTACCTACTACTGCCTACCTATTTTTACCACAGTTTGTATTTGTAGTCTCGCTAGTACGGTTATTTTAGTTGTGTTGTTTACGGTTGTGAAATAAGTTTTAAATCTATTATAAGAATGGCAGCAGCCAGAGACGATATAAATCCACCATTATCGCCAATTAGGAAGAATAAAAGAGGCCAGGTAAAGAAATATAATAATAAATATGTTTTATTTAATACGCATACTATTCACCACCAGTAACCGTGGTCAATGATTTATTTTTGTTTTTAATTTTAGGTCGTGCATCAAAGTCAAAAAATAATTATAATAAATTTATATAAGAAATTAAAGGAAGACAATCCGCAAATGTCGTACGAAGAGACAGTTTTAACATTAACCAAACAACGAATTTATTTCATCGAATGACGGTCCTGCGTAGCTCGTTACAGAGCCCCTCCTTTTTAGTCGCCGATGCGCAAAGCAAGTCCATTCTCTCGTTGGATAGAGTATATATCCACGTAATACTGAACAACAAACTGCAGCCAAAAGAATAAATACTACCGAGAATCCTACTATTGGAAAACACGGTCATGAAATAAACAGTAGTCTAGGTAGAATCCGAGGGGTCTTGCAGCAGCAAATCTATTAGAAACTGATAAATGCACTCAGAGGCCTTCTGGCGTTTTTCCGATTACAGCAAATAGATCGAACTGACGACGGAGAATTGTCAATTGGCCGAAAGGATGCAGCCTGTGTACAAAGCGGGTAAACTCGCATTAAAATAAGAAGACAAAAATGGTCATAAATTATAGGAGAGAGTAGGCGGTATTTTTTACCTGCTTTCTACAAATGCAATTAATCATTATTTGAAGAAGTATTTAGGGTAAATACTCGCTTAGTACCGTTGGCGAATACCATAAACATAAATATAAGGGGTGAGTGAGGTTATATAATGACCTTAAAACCAATTCGGGGGCGGTTTAAGGTTATTAACACGCTTCGATTAGCTTCACCTATATGTTTGTGTATATGTATCATGTAACGGAATCTTTGAACGAGATTTTCACCCGCTTCAAAACACCAGATTCAATTGAAACTTTGCACACTTTTCAAGGACTGATGACAATACAATAATTTGACGTTGTCCTAATGTCCTCACCGGGATCATAAAATCATTGGCGCATTCGCCACAATATAGAATTTACTGAAAGTTATACATTCATTAAATCTCGGACCACACAGCACAAATTATAGTTTAAAAAACTTAAAAAAAACACTATTTAAAGGGAAACCGAACTAAAAGGTACAAAGAAAACTAAAAAAACAGCGCTTTTATAGCAACTAGAGCTAAAAAGTAAGAAATAAATTATTGTTTAAAAAAAACAAAAGAAAAACACGCTTTAAAGGAAAACCGAACTAAAAATTAAAAAAATTGTTTAACTCAATTTTAACTCAATACCGTAAAACTCGGGAATTCGGTAAATTCGCGAATTCGGTAAAACTCGGGAAATAATACTTGGCAGGTAACTTGATAATTCTCCAAATATTATATATTTGATAACACTGTAGAGAACTAGGCCACCTCCCACCATCTGAATCACTGGCAGTGTGTGAGGAACAGGTGGCAGATAGTGTTCTATAATAAAGACCTGCATATCACATGTAAAAAACGTTTCACAATAATTTAAACATTATGCACAAAATTGTCCCAATAATTTGGCTGTTTAACTTTCACCTGTAGAGCCGCTTGAGTGATGACATGATTTTAGTACATTAGCAAAAAGTTATATGTTTGGTTATGTCAACCAATTTTTTTAATTATTATTTTTTTTAAGTGTTCTTTTTTTACGATTTTTTTTAAAAGACGCCAATGCGGGGTTATTTGGGAACTATTTTTAATTCTTTTAAAACCCGTTCTAGGTAGCTAGTACCAACTTTTTAAAAGTTTTTTTGTGCAGAAATAATGCCTTTATTTCGTTTGTTTTTTTTACCAAAGAAATCATACTTTAATTTTTCCAAAAAATGTTTCTTTGTATTTCTTATATGCATTTTTTATATAAAGAATGCTTTAAATTGAAAACCATTGGGTATATTATTTTGTTAAAAGTTCAATTTGCTTCCCAAATAGACCCACAAGCAGTGTTAATCGATGAATGCATGTTTTAGAGGCAATTCCCAAATATCACCACCACATGGGGTTATTTGGGAAATACTAATAGAGATAGGGTTCACCTAGATGTTTCCAAAATCGATGGGAAAGCAAATATCGCTGCATGCACTTGGAATCTGCAACCAAAAAAGTTGAAAGAAACTCACAAAAAGTAACCCCGTTTAACTATAATTAAATGCTTTTACTAAGTTTAAAGTAAGAATAAAGTGAATGACAAAAATGATTTTATTGTAAAAAAGCGTTGGGTGCATAATATCAATGAAATATTTATAACAATTGACATCATGCATCCCACGCTTTTTCACAATAAAAATTTTTTTTTGTCAATCACTTTTTTCTTATTTTGAACTCAATAAAAAGCATTTAATTATATTGAGTTAAAATTGAGTAAAACATTATTTTTTACTTTTTAGTTCGGTTTCCCAATAAAGCATGTTTTTTAAGTATTTTTAAACTATAATTTATTTGAATATTATATTTAGTTGTGTGTGGTTCTCAATTGTTAATTGTAATAACCGTTATCACCTGTTCGTCTGAAGCATTGAACATTATCCCGGATAAAAGTCATTTAAAAAAATATGAATTTCGAGCAAGGCTTTAAAGAGTTCTTTCCAAAATATCGACATTAAAAAGTAAGTACATATTTGTACAAAGTAAACATTTAAAATGTAAGAAATCGATAAAACATCGAACTTCTGGTATTTTTTAGTATAGACAATAATTTTATTAGCCTACTTTTGGCTAGGGTCCCTGCTTTAGGTGCCTGCATTGCAGGACGCTGCTTGTCAC